>JAPMOR010054712.1:2013673-2039932 GCA_026543865.1 Argiope aurantia | reverse complement strand
GTAGATTCTGGTTGTATGCTGCTGTTGTATGCTACACGTCTCGGGTGAAGATAATCGTCTTCTGTGCTGTATATAGTTGTCGCTTTGTGCTGTCCTGTGTGTCTTCGTGTAAATAAACGTCGTTGTTTTTGTTCTACTTCTGCCTGCTAATTGAGCGTCCTACACACCATATTACTTCCACTATCCAAACGAACCCCGGTAGAGAAAATTTCGTAACAGTATTCTATAATTGATTTTCTTTCCTTTTTTTCTAAATAACTGACTTTCTATAATTAAACTGGGCTGTTATTAATAAACAAGAATCCTTTTTCAAAATTCATGTAAACAGTACCTTTAATTATAAACATCTGTTCTATTCATTTTCATATCACATTCATATTTTTAATAATAGCATTAGGATACGTTTTGTATCATTTATAAATCATGTAAAATATTGATTTACAACCATTAATGGTGTAAAACCGAATTGAGACTTGAATTTGTGTATGTGATCAGAAATTTATATTTGTGATCAATATTTAAAGCGTCTTGGAAAGCCCTGCATTGTTGCATGATCTAACTTTTGCGGTATTTAAAAGTTTTTAATTACTTCATTTGTTGTAAAATATTTAAAAAAATGAAATTTGAATTTTGTGTGTAGTAAAATTTCTAGTTAATCTAATTAGTTAATTGGTTATTGAAGAGGAAGTATTGAGTACTCACAATTCCGTCCTCTTCGCAATTTCTCATCATGATGACGAAAGTATTTATTGAATAAAATAGCAAAAGATGAGGAAGAGGGGTTTGAAAATGAAGATAGAAAAATTATTCAAAAAAGCAGACGAACAATTGCAAACATGCATAAAATTTTCCGAGCACTGATGCCAGTGAATTTTTAAATACTCCATCGTCAATCAGAAACAAGCAGACATTCGAAATTGTATGTCATCCACTAAGGAACGCGCTATTTATATAGTAAATGGTAATTTTAAAATATATAATACTAGAACTACCAATGCTAAATATATACCTAGTTTTACTACACCCGTCAAATTGACGGATTTTCAATTTATGTAAATAAAAGAATAAAATTGAACAAAAGCAACATTTAATATAATAATTCATTAATTATTAATAAAAAACAGTTTGATAATGATTGCATCCTGATTACATTTACTAGTTAGAGCTTTTAGTTCTAAATTGAATCACAACTGGAGTAAAATAGATCTCTTTATAACGGCTGCCGTACACTTTGGATATCAATGTAATTTCATATGAAAAATGTAATTCAAATTTTTTCAGGAAATGTCTGAAAGTGATGTATAAATGAATGTAAATACATATTGATGTCCACCATTTCATAGATGGTCCTTAAAATATTATAAACTTTGAAATTGCTAAAGCCGTTATTTTGACTGTCTTAGTGTAAATAGCTGTAGGTTATACTGATTATGGAAGTTAAAATGTCTGAGTGGAAATTGAATAGTTCTTATATTTCAATAGTTATAAAGTTATAGAACAATACATGAATTATATCAAAATTTTTAAGCATGAAATCTGAAAACTGTCAAAATGACGGTCTTGGTAGTTCTAGTGTTAATTTTGTTTTTCTGAATTATATTGTATCCATGCATTAGTATTTTTTAATAATTTATAAGATCTTCGACATTATGTTTTAATTGGCCTTGTAAAACATGACTAATGGTTTTCACATGCGGCATTTTTTGCATTAGAAAACATGAACAGCGTTAGTGAAATGCATTCAGTTACGCGCAAAACGACAAATTATTAGTGTGTTCATGTCATTTCTCAACATTAAATGTGATGGGGAAAATGATATGTCTAGGGCACTAATTATTCTTTCTAAACCTCTGTTAATGATAAATTCATATTGGACTGGGTAATGCCATTCTTGGGACTGGGTAAAGAATTCTTGTAATGCCATTATATGCTTTCTTGGCGAGGACTCGTGGTTTGCAGATTAGAGAGTTTCCTCTCTGATTATTATTTTGTATGAAAGATATCGCTTATCTATACTTATAATAAAGCTCAATGTGTGTGTATGTGTGTGTTGGCGCTCAACAGACCAGACCATTCAACCTACAGCTACCAAATTTGGCACGTGTATACCTTGGAGGCCGGGAATGTGCACCTGGGGGTTATTTTTTCGAATTTTTAACTAGAATTTTATTTATTTAAAAATTAAGTGAAATTTTGACGTGTTTCTGCTATAACTTCCGAAAATATTACCGCACAAAAAAGATTTTTTCATGAAGTTAAAGATCAAAAATTTATCTTTTAAATAATACTAATGTTTTAATCTTAAAATTAAGTTTCTATTTTTAATGAATTTTTAAATAAATATTTTAACTATGTTTTTCAGTAATTTTTTTCGTAAAAAATAAAAATTAAGATTAAGCACGTTTCGCATTCATGGGAAAAAATTAGCTTTTTTGAAAGTGTTGCCATCACATTGATTAAAGCTCTAACTGAAAATAAATTAAATCTTTTTGGAAATGAAATCTGCAAAAATATAATTTTCGGCAAGTGTCTGTAGGAAATGAAACAAATATGAAATATTATTTTTTCTAAAAAATAAATTCAAGAAAAATTATTTTATGATCTTTTACACTCTCTATGCAGGATGTTTATTCAGTCCCGGATCCATTTTGATATTTAATGACTCATAAAATAATGAAGATATAAACAAACTTATGGCATTTATTGATTGAATAACTCATATATTTTCCTTTTCAGGTTTGAATATTTTTACTTTTGTAAATATCGTCTGCGCGTGTTTTTGATTTCAGATAATTTCATTTTCCAGTCTAAATATCTGTACTTTTCTAAATATCGTCTGCTTATTAATTGCATTTTTCTCTCTTTTGTTTTTGGCAACTATTGAAATGTTATGTTTACTTTTGATGTGTTTGTTCTATGTAGTACTTTTGTATGTGATGTTTTATTCGATCGGATATTAAGGAGAATGCATACACCACAAGAGAAAGCACAGATTTTATGGTGGTCATAGAGTTAATTTCCAATCAACTAAATCACTGACTTTTAAGAGTTAATTTCAAATCACTTAAACTAACTGATTTATGAAGATTTGAATATCACTATTAAAAAAAAAGGACAATTTTAGATTTTTCATCGATCGTTTCAAAGAAAATACGCCAATAAGCGCGCAGGTTCCTCAAGATTAATTGGCCTAAGATTATGAAAATGGTGAGTTTTTCTAAATTTTTAACATTTAAAACTTCATAAATAAGTCTTAGTTGATCGTGGAAAATAGAAACATTCATTCATTTATTTAAAATTTGGTGTGTCCAGAATATTTATCAGAATATAATACCTTACTGCATTAAATTTAGACTTCATAATTTTTGAAATATATTTATAAGCAGGAAGAAAATATTATTATTGATTTCATTTCAATCCTTTTGAAAGCAAAACTAAAAACTGAATTTTATACTGAATCTCAGAAATTTTTGTTGAATTATTGTTTGAGATATTACATAAACTATGAAAAATATTTTGTAGTTAACATAAGACTTAAATACCGAGCGATTCTGTTTGCAATACTCATATTCAATAATAATAATAATTAATAAATAACAATAAAGATGATTAATAAAATAAAACGCTTGGTTTTATTAAAAAATATCTTAATATTAATTGCAATTTCGTCATTTACATTTTTAATTAAAGTTGAAGTTTTACCGGAAATGGCAACAAATTAGCAAAATATATATAGTAAATTGAACGAAACGATCTAAACAATATAAGTTTGGTATGAATATCAAAATTTGAAGATTAAAAATGTTTTGTTTGAGAATCCTTTAAGATACCAGTTATTTAAAATATTTAATTGAAAATTGTAGCGAGCGGTAATACTGGTGAACCGGCTGGTCGCCAAAGGCGGCTAGTAAATATATAATACGGACTCTTTTTATTATCTATTTTTGTTCTTAGTGAGGTTTAAATAAAAATTGCATCATACAAATTAGCTACTGCAAATAAAAGAAAAATTTTAACATTAAATTATTATGTTTTTCGACTGTATTTTATTAAAATGCTCTATTAGGCATAGTTGCTGCATTTTTTCTCCGGTCTGTATATGCATTAAATATATTTATAATAATAAAAAAACCACACTAATTTAATAAATATTTAAAAATTTCTAACTGCATATATATCTGGCAAAATTTATTGCTGTTTTATTTAATTCAATATTCTATGTCAAAATAAACATGCGCACTGATTTAAATTTTAACGACTTTTTCACTTGAAAAAATTATAATGCAATAATTTTCAGAATGAAATTATAAAAACCGTATTTTGTTTTAAAATATTCGAATGTGGTATATTTGCAGTTTTTATGTGTTTAAATTGAGAAAAAAAAAAAAAAAAAAACCTTCTTTTTCACTGTTTGGTTACATTTTTCTTAGTGTATAGAATTTTTTTTGTATGCATTATTCATCGCTTATTACGTAAAGAATTTGAAAAAATTATTTTGAAAGCTTTGGAATTCGATTTCTTTTCTTTTCTTTCTTTCTTTTGATTCTGTAAACAAAATTTTTAAATTTTCGCATTGCGGATATTGAATGTTAAGTTGTTATTTAGCCTATCTGTTAAACCGATAGCATTTATCTTGCGAAACTCTTTGTAGCTGAAACAAAAAGGCGGGGACGTGCGAAATTCAGAATCTACGATATCTGCTTTTTATTGTTCCATTTCCGAACATCCGATGTCAATCATGTGTCAAATCTGGCTTCTGTGTTGACACGATTCTTACAAGGTCTTGACTTCAAAACCCTTCCACCCATCACATTTAGGATGTGGCAATGAAGTCGCTCCTCTCTTTTGAATAAAATAAGTAAATAAAATTAACGGTAGGATAGATTGCAAGAATCTGTTTTATTTTTGTAACTTTAAATGTGTTTTTCCTTGAAGTAAATAAAAGTAGTATTTCAATTTCTACTACAGTTTATCAGAATCCATGGTAGAAAATTTAAAAGTGTTTGAATTATATTTCTCGCATGAATTTTGATATAGTCTGCGATTTTCTGATGCATCCGGTTTTATTAATTATGATATCGAATATTAGTTCTGACGATTACATAAGCTGTTTGATTTATTTAATTGTATCATTCACTTTTATTTAATAAGATTTAGAAAGAAATTAGCATTTCAAATTTTGTATATCAGTGCAATGAAATTCGACATAAACATAGTATCTCCCCAAAACCTTTTTGCGTATTCTCTAATAGAGGGTTATCTCAAAAAACGCCTTGCATGACATTAGCGTACAATAGTTACAAAATATCAATCTTTGGCGTGAATTTAGCATTTTTACTGAATCTATCGTGTGATCCTTGGCGAGTTATTTGGCGATGAATCCCTGGAATGCAAATAATAATTTATGAAAATCTATTGGCTATTAATTCCTATCTATCCAGTAGTAGAAAATCTATCTACTGGCTATTAATTCCTAGGATACGGTTAATAGTATCCGGAAATCGAATTTGGTGACGAAGACGTGTTTTCTCCCAACCAATTGAAACAAATATTTGACGCAAAACTGCACTTATAGTCACAAAACCCCAAATCTAATTTGATATATTTGTCATTGCGTTTTTGAGTTATTCAGTTTGCATAATTCTGAAATTACGGACAAACAGACGGTTAACCACTTGTTCAAACTTTGGCGGGTGCGCATACTATAGATGTTAAATCTGTGACCAAATTTTATCTATCTAGCTCCTTTTGTTTTGTGTTATCGTGTTAACTTATATTCGAACAGCTGGACAGACAGACTTCATCTGAACGGACTTTGC
Source organism: Argiope aurantia (assembly GCA_026543865.1). Taxonomy (NCBI): domain Eukaryota; kingdom Metazoa; phylum Arthropoda; class Arachnida; order Araneae; family Araneidae; genus Argiope; species Argiope aurantia. The sequence goes on along the minus strand of JAPMOR010054712.1, from coordinate 2,034,113 downwards.
TCAAAATTTGATAGAAATCTACAAGTTTGGTATAAAAATCGTTACCAAATTCCATCCATCTAACTAAAATCATTTTTGAATTATCTTTGTCAGAGGTAAACAGATGGATTTCTTCTAAATATGTGTTTTTCGAACTCAGGGAGGTCTAAAACGTGGAGAATTCGTCAGAATCTCAATTTCGGATTTTTTGCCGATTACAATATATTCTCTATTCTACGTATACGAGAAAGTAAGAATATGTCCCCTGGAGGGTTTTCTCACACAGCTATTCTCTCTATTAAGAGACAATTTCATATTATTACGGAAAAATTCACCGAGTACCTATCTACAAAAGGAATGAAAAACGGCCAATCCTGTGAAAGATCAATATCTGCAAGTTGCATATTGTTACGGATTTCCACAGCCGGGTTCTTTTAATAGTGGGTGAATGGTGTGAGAACACAATCAGCAGGCCTCAGCAGAAAACAATGACGACGTTTATTTACACGAAGACACAACAGTACAAAGACGACGAGTACATGGACGACAAATATTTACAGCCGATACGAATACAGAACAGCACACAGCAGTACATTACAGCAGACAGTAGCCCACAAGTAGTAATCGTTCACAGCACACGAAGCGGTCAGACAGAATCCAGCAGGAGAGGGGATCCTCGGAGCTTCGCTCGCTCTACAGTCTCTCCAACGGCTGAACTTCTCACTGTCTCCTCGCTATTTCTCACGACTGGTTTCTACACACAAGATACGACGCTGCCTCCACAGTAGACAACAGGATTCGGCACACAGCAGTTCAGCATTCGCTCCACACAACGCTGGTACTCCGCTGTTGCTTCGCTATCCTCTCGAAGACTCGTTACTTGTCGGTAACTCCGCCTACAATTCAGGACGAACGACTCTGGACGACACACCACAAGCTTGAGAGTGCCGGCCTTTAAATTCCCGGGAGGCGGGCCTAGAATCTTCTAGATTCAGGCATATCTCGGTTCTTAATGGACAGATCGACAAAATTCTCAAAGTTTCGAGCATTATCCATTTTGTCGCCAAAATCTCCAATTCGTTACCAAATCACCAAGTTCTGGGATTACTGGCTCCGCATCCGACAGCATCCAATACAGATGACTGTAAAACGGTGTTTCTTATAATGACACTATCCGTGCTGGGAAGCAAAATTACAGGTTTATAAGAATATTTCTCTCAGAAAAGATAATTACCAAAACCAGCCAAACTATTGATTAAAATATCTTGGAAAAATGGGATGGTAAACCTTGAATAGCATTTGATAGACATCTCACTTTCAGAAATATTCTGGGAAAATTAAAATGAATTTTAAAAGAGAGAAAATAAAATTATTTCTATCATCAGATTGAACTAGAAACTCTCACGAAGAAATAAACTTGTTATTTTCTAAACTATATTAAGATCGCTCATTTTCTATGGGCCAAAATAGCAAACATTCAGATCAAAAAATGTGGAGCACTCACTGCAAGGCAAGTCCGTTTGATAAGTAGTATGGAGTGGTTTGTAAGGAATATTGACACACAGACACACTTAATTTACAAGAGTTAATAATTTTCACTAGAAATTCTTTGAAAAATTATACGAAAATGATACTGTATTTGACTCAAATGACCCTGAAAACAGTCAAGAGAAGGAAGAGAAGACTAACCACACAGCTAGTCTTCTCTTGCTTTAATATTAAAGAATTTGCAAGCTTGATGAGATGTAGCATCAGATACTATACGTGAAGAAGTTGTGACACTACCTTCTTTTTTCGCTACTTGATGAGGCAGATAATAAATTGGTTTATCTTTACACAGTTCAGAAGTATCTACCATTTCTATTATGCCCTGGTTAAGATAATCCTGAATAATTTCTTCATATTTTAAATGAAGATCCATATCTTTCTGTAATCTCCTCCACAAGTTTTGAAATCGTTGTTTAGCTACAATAAGATTATCAGATAATTCTTTAATATGTTTACGGAAAGGTAACTATTTGGATAGTCATCTTTAGCAATTCTTCGTGAGTAAATTTTGAGTTTCCTGCTGCGCGTTTGAAATGGTACTTAAAGGCTTTGATATTTGCCTCCCACAGTCCTCCCCAATTTGAACTTCTAGGTGGAATAAAGGACCACTCAATATCTTCTTCTGCAAAAAAGGCATATAAGGACTCATTTTTGTCTGTAACTAATTTATATAAAGATCTTAATGCTCTGTTAGCCCCTACTATGTTAGACCCATTATCAGAAAAAATCTTACGACATTTACACCTTCTGGAAATAAATCTTTTTAACGTAGCTATTAGAGCTTCAGATGTTAAATCACTGATTACCTCAAGGTGTATAGTCTTTGTTACCAAACAAATAAATATGCAAACATACACTTTAATTTCAGGACCCTTCCTTTGATATTTATTTTTCATAAAAAATGGACCACACAAATCTCTTCCCGTTGAATCAAAGATTTTATCTGGAGTTATTCTTTCCTTTAGCAAATTGCCCATTTTTTTTTAGAATACTCTTTAGGATTATTTATAAAGAAAATAACGCAATTATGCACAATTTTTGTACATACGTTTCTCTCATGAATAGGCCAATATTTTTGTCTTACTTGAAAAAGTACATGCTGGGGTCCTAAATGAAAATACTTTTCATGATAATATCTTACAATAATTTCAGTTAATTTACCCTTTGAGGGTAATATTATGGGATATTTCCCTGAATATGGCAGTTGGGAATTTTCCACTCTTCCTCCTACCCTCAATATACCTTTATCATCTAGAAAGAAAGATAAATTTAAAATCTTACTCTTATTGGAAATTTCATCATGGGACATTAATGATATCACTTCTGCAGAGAATTCTTCCAACTGACACTGTTTCAATAAGTAATTTTCTGCTTCTGACAGTTCCTCTGATGTCGGTGAACCCTTTTTCTTCTCTTGGTTTCTGCAATGTGGTATAAACCTGAAAAGATAACTTAATATTCGAACTATAGTTAGAAATCTATTACTATGGTTAACAAGATAATCAAAAAAAGTTTTGTTAGAGTTTAAAGTCAAAACAATATTAGAGTTCTCAGATTTAAGTTCAGGTAAGTGATATTTTTCATCTGACTCTAGACACTCACAAATAGTTTCAGGAAATTCATCAGATAGTAGAAATGATGGACCATTCCACCACTTCTTTTCACATATAAGAGATTTAGCACTGAGTCCTCTAGACAAGAAATCAGAAGGGTTGTCCTTTCCTGGACAGTGAAACCAACTATTAGGATTTGTCAACCCCGTGATTTCCTGAACTCTATTCTTTACAAATTGTTTCCACTTTCTATGCGAGCCTTTAATCCAATATAGAACTATTTTGGAATCTGTCCAGTGGAACACCGATGATTCCTTGAACTTTGGAGCTCAGACGAGATGCTACCAATGCTCCCAGGAGCTCAAGTCGAGGCAATGCAACACTTTTCAGTGGAGCTACTCTAGTTTTTGAAGTGATGAGGTTAACAAATACTTTGTCTTGCTTCTTTAATTTCACATAAACAGAAGCACCATAGGCAAGTTTTGAAGCGTCGCAAAATACGTGAATTTCTATAGTGTCGTTTTTCTCCTCAGTAGTAGAATCTAGAACTAATTTTGGTATTTTTAGTTCATCCAACAATGGTAACTCTTTACACCATTCCAACCATCTTTCTACAATTTTGGGGGGTAAAATTTCATCCCACATGATTTTCTTTTCCCAAAGTTCTTGGATGAGACACTTGACTCTAATAGTAAAGGGCATAAGTAACCCAAGTGGGTCAAATATTTTTCCGATGGCTTGCAAGAGGGATCGTTTAGTAATTTCACTGGCAGTAATAAATTCCAGTAAACTTGTTGTATCTAGAGTGAAGCAATCGTCTTGAGTCTGCCAAGCCATACCTAGCACTTTTGTCTTGTTACCTCCTAAGCAGACGGAAGTGTCTATGGGATAAGTATCGAAACCCTCTGCTACCCACTGACTCATCAAAGCCGAATCATTGCTGATCCATTTTCTCATTTCCATTCACGCTTCCTTTATGATATTCTTAGCATGGCGGGAAATAAGAAGAGCTTCTTCTCGAGTGTTTTGACCCGTAATCCAGTCATCAACATACATATAAGAATCTAGATGTTTTACAGTAATAGGATACTCTTCTCTATATTTCTTAATGTGATGTTTCACTGTAACTGCAAATAGAAATGGACTAGCCTAAAATCACTCGGTTAAAACGATAAACTTCAAAAACTTGGTCTTTTCTCAGTACGACGATCACTTGGTGTCCATAAGAAACGCACTGCATCTTTATGTTTATCCGCCAAGCAAATTTGAAGAAAAGCCTGCCGAATGTCGGATGATATTGTTATTTTGTTGAGCCTAAAATGTATTAACACATTATAAATTGGGCCCTGGCCACAAACAATCATTCAAAGAGAGCACGTTAGCTTGATGAGATGTAGCATCAAATACTATTCGTGTAGAAGTTGTGACCCTACCTTCTTTTTTCACTACTTGATGAGGCAGATGATAAATTGGTTTATCTTTACACAGTTCGGAAGTATATACCTTTTCTATTATGCCCTGGTTTAGATAATCCTGAATAATTTTTTCATATTTTGAATGAAGATCCATATCTTTCTGTAATCTCCTCCACTGGAATCTGGATTTTAAGCCAGTCCATTTTCTGGTTTCAACGGCACAATTCCTAATTACCGATAAAAGTACTGCTTCTCTTTTTTTTTCTAAAAATGCAATGAATAAATAATTCAGAAAAAGACAACACTGGTCCGTCGTTATTTTATCTAATGGAATCTGGATTTTAAGCCAGACCAAATATCTCACTACACCAACTTGACTTCTGAATGTAGCTGATATATGAACGCAAAGTAAAATATTGATTCTTCATTGACATTCGCTTCATCTTATCTTCATTTCTTACTTTAACATTTTAAATTATGTATTTCTCTTTACTAGGCCAATTTTTACAATTTTAATAATTCTTTTATAGGGGTTCTAGTAGTTTATATCGTATCTGCAATGTCATTTTTACCCAATAATAGTGAAATCCGAATGCGAGGAACACGAGTTCAGATAATCCATTAATTGAATATATATAGGCATCGAATAATTTCCTTTGTACTATCTTAATACAGCACGTTTTGTGTTTGCCTTCGTAGTACGGCGGGAAAAAATTCGAGAGCATATTTTTTTCACCTCTTTACTTTGACTTATTGAGTTTAAATTTGATCTGCAATTTTCGTGTCAGATTGCACTATGTACTTCACTCCTCTTGTTTGGCGAATTTTTGAATAATCATATTTCATCACAAGTTGTCTGACCCATAGATGGATTTATTCTAATATTAAACCCACATTTTCAATTTTGGTTTTTTTTACTAAATCTGGAAGATGGTCCATTTAGATTGGCTGCTACCTTGTAAATATAATCTCAAATTAACTATCGAAAGCTGTAGAAGAAAATATCTTGTACATTAGCAGAATGCTTAGTGAAAGAAAGAAAAATTATTCTTAGCAGAACACTGTCGATCTAAATATATAGTAATAGTTTTAAATATTTGTTTCCTTGCTGTGGGACTTCCTCTATCCATATTGTTTGCAAGCATACCAACTCAAAATTAATTTTTAAAATCGGACTGAAACGAATGGCGATCACTAAAAGAGAAAAAAATTGGCATGGCAAAGGCTCCGAAAAGCTGAATTTAAAGACTTAATAAATTAAAATAATCAATTCCACCAAACATAAGCACCAAGAAATGAAACAAGTAAATGAATAAAATAATGAATAAATTTATGCAAAAGCTGAATGATATATATGAAAAATAATATAGAAGCATTGCATAAAAAATTAATCGATCACAAGAATGGTAAGATTCTTGTCCAAAAACGCTGAAATCCGCGTTTCCATGGAAATCCAATGTCAAATAAAAAATATATAAATAATGCTAAAGAAAATATTAGCAATAATTTTAACTGAAGTGAGAATCTATGAATCCGCAGATCTCAGCTTCCTAACATTTGCTATAATCCAGAATATGAAGAAATTGTAAAATTTGCGATCCCATAACAACCTAATATTCAAAAACATGCTAATTAAAACTTATCATGAAAATCGTTTTGAAACAAATGATAATCTACTGACAGAAAAAAAAAATTGCATTGCAACGAACAAAATTGAAATAAAAATTGCTGTATAGAGGATAATGATTTGGCGATATCCATATGAGCGTTCGTAATCACTTACGTTCGGAATAATATGCAAGTTTACATAATAAAAACTAATTATTAATGAACGCATTCATTACTTGCATACATAAAAAAAAACTCTCACCGAATCGCTTGCCGCCAAAACAGAGTTACAACACACACTAGAAAACTATACATGCTAAATCGGCTATTAGCTTCCTGAATTTCTGAGTTGTCGTGTTTATATACAGATAGACAGATTTCTGTTCAAAGAATTTCTCCAAGTGTTCTAAGAAATCTACAGATTTTGAGTTAAGAATAGTTGCCATCTTTCATCATTTTAGCTCAATGCATTATTAAATTATCTTATTTGTAAGCAGACATAATTACAATATGGTTTTCGTATTAGGAGAAATAAAAATTCGTCAGAATCCTGAGATTGAATTTTTTTTTTTTTTTTTGATGATTCCAATAGAGTCCAATCTCGTTTATCGAGCACTTCGCATAGCGAGTGATTTGCATAACAACAAAACAAAAAGGCGACTCGCTTAAAGCCCTGAACCCATGACCCGCGTGCGCCTTGCGTGAGGTGCATTTTGTCCTCTTTCCCCCCATTTATGGTTCGGAAAAAACTGCTTCCATCTGATGGAAAGGATGCTCAGGCCAGACTGACCCCTTGATTCGCTGGCTCTTTCATGTCTGTTCGTTTATTTTACTGGCAATTTGCAGGAAACTTTCGACGTCCAAGGGCTTAGTAACAGACGACGGGCTGGAGTGCACAGACGATGAGTCGTATGGCAGATTTATGATCATATTCATATGGCAACGGGCCATGGGAACGAGGTTTAATGAGAGATGTTTCATAGAATCAGTGATGATGAGTTATCGTGACGTCACATGTTAGATTGACCTGTATCAGTCTGTGTTGAGCGTTCAGCTGATGAGAACCCTTATGGAAGAGGCTTTGGCGGATAGTTTTCTCGAATGAACCCCAAGAGATTTTAATAGGTGCCTGTTGGATCTTAATCGACGGCGTTGTGTCTCTAGCTGAGATTATGGGACTAAAAGTACATAGCTATAACCTAAATGTCGAAGAACTTATGGATATTCACTTTATGTCAACACAAAAAGTTGAGCAGAAGATTTGATAAAGAGATGAGAAAATAAGGGATTCAACCGAACAAGCACAATCACCCCCCCCCCTCGTGAAATAAAGGGAAAGGCTGAAAGCATAGTAAATTATCGAATTGTACATTGAAAAGCATCACTGGAAAAAAAAACAGTAGTTTTGAGTACTATAAATTCACCTTAACGATAATTATTTGTCCCATTTTTACCAGATTTGAAATATAGCGATGATGAACTCTTCAGATAAGTTTCTTGGGGGAAAAGCATGTAAGTAAATAATATGTCATGCATTATTGTCATGTGAGAACATGATGTTGTTTTGGTTGTTCTGATACTATGATAGTTGAAGAGCGTCTTCCAATGTCTCGCCCATTTTATGGCCGTTTACTGTTTAAATAAACAAAGGTTATAATTGCGGAAGCATGGAGAGATGTTATGTTTGTGAACAAAATAAAAAGATGAAATTCTTATACTGTTTTTATATCAAATTTATAAATTTTTATCAAATTTTAATCAAAATCTATTGACGTTACGTTTCCCTGTCTCTCTGTCCATTCGTGTGCAAGCATCTAATGGACATTGAAAATTGCTACAACTTAATTAAAATATAGTTTTATGATTAGAATCAGTTTTCTTCAGATTCTTAAGTTGAAAATTCTCCAGCTTTCTTGTTTATTGAGTTTTAACTTCGAAGTGAAGTGAAGGGAATTAAGTACATTTTGAAATATTTCTGATTAGACTCGAAATTTCAATGTTCTGCATCAAGACGGGACATGAAATTTTATTTATTTCATTGGTTGCGTTTTTCAGTGATCTTATACACTCTCAGGTATAAATAGATAAACACACATTGACGAATTTAGTTCTAATTAAATATAGATTTAATATTTTATTACTTCCAGTACATGTGCCAAATTGTATTTGTCAGGAATATTTCTATTGTTGCTATCATGCTACGTGCAAATAAATGAAAACGAATTTTGGTAGATGGATTTCATACGAAAATTGAATTTACAATTTTGGTGTTAAAATTAAAAATATATACCTAATTTTATTCGTAAATGGTTTACATTTCTGAGTTATCGAGATCACAGACAGACAACAAACATAATTCCAAAAATCAAACTCAAAGAAGTCTTAGTCATGGAATTTCATCAAAATCTTTTTGAAAGTTGGAGAAGAAACATTCTTTTTCTTATCTGCGCAGTTTAAAGCACGAAAAAGGAAATAACTTTACCACAAAAGACAACGTGCAATTTAAAATAAATACAAATACCAATACATTTGAAATTTCATTAAAACAATGATTTCATAGGACTCGATTCCATTAGAAAAGTTCATGTGTACAACAAATATAACATGTGGAAGATTATTAAAATAACAAGGTTTTAATATTTATTACAATTTAACGCTTAAAAATACTTTTTCTTTTGAGGAAATCATATACATCAAGCTACGCGCTATAGATTTTATCGAAATAAAATCCACTTAATATTCATTAGTAGTAGGCAAAGGTTAAAAATAGTAGTTAATAATAGTTAAAAAATAAGAAGAGGTATCAGGAAATGTAGAAGCTAGTTCCTAATATTACCAAAATAGTATTTTGTTCCTAATATTTAATTAAGAAGCATTAGCTTTATACTTACACATTCCTCAAAATATGATAATACATTTAAATCCATAGTTAAATTTTTGGATAAAATCACGCATGAAACCAGAAATTGTGAAATATCGTTTATTTATAGTCTTGTTATATCACCAAATGTATCTCGCTTAGACTTTTGAACGTTTAGACTTAATTCATATCAGAACATGTACAGTTATGAATTAATGAAGCATGATAAACTGTAGACGACGAGCAAGGAAAGTTATATTTTCTAATTTTAGAAATAGAATTATTTTTTATAGAAATTAAGTCATGGGATGATAATTATGAACAACCTGATCAAATAGACTCCCTTAAAAAGCAAGAATTCTTTTGTAAAAAATTTATTCATATTCTATTTAAATCTGTAAAAATGGCGAATAGTCTTTGTTAAAAAAATCTATCTGTATATTTAAAATAATCAGAAAAAAAATCAGTCCTCCAACCTCAACCATGGGTTCGAATGACTGTTTTTATTTCATGTGAAAGCACATGGATCTAGATGTATCATTAATGATTTCCTATCTCCTGTTCCCATCCAGTTTTCAAGAGATATCCCAGGAATACCACTTCACGGTACATTCTGTATGAAAGAAAAATACAAAAAAGTCCCCCGGTCCCAAATCATAGTGCCTATTTCGACAATTTTTATTTCATAAGAAAGTTTATTAATCTTAGGCATGTCATCAAGAGTACCTATCCCTTGTTACCCTCTAATCTCGAAAACACTATTTCACTGTGTATACTCTATGGAGAAAAATCACGTTCCTTGTACGATAACTAAAGCCGATTTCGCCAATTTTTCTTTCATTTGAAAGTCTGAAATGCTTATATACGTCATCAATGGTCGCCTGCCTTGCTGCGGCTTCCATTTTCTAGAGGTATTGCAAAATTAAACCTTGATGCAGTCCCAAACCTCGATAATAAAAACCAATTTCGTCAATTTTTTGCCCACTTTATTTTAGCTCTTTGTGCTCTCTTAGCTCAGAATTATGTATATTTATTGTGCAAGCATATTTTTCATTTGATGTTATATGTTCTTTATCAAAGTCGTATGGCATTACTAAATTAACGCTTATAATATTATGGGTGCACAGCTGATCACCGAGGATGGATAGAATTTATTTCCTTATAAATAAATCTTTAGGTTAAATTAGAATTTAATCTAAATTGAACTGAGGCAGTTCAATTTTCTATAAACAGTTTTTTGTTCTTAGGTGCATTATCCAAGAGTGAACCTGAAATCTTCGTATAATAACTCTTTCCCGATAACATAACTTATCCAAATATGTTACAACAATTTTAAATAATATTTTTGTTCTTTTTGTCTGTAAAAGAGGGAGGAGGTCCATTGTTCCTTGTATCAGTTTCATTTCCGGGATGCCCATTTATGCTTATTTGCAAGGAGCTTTATGAGAGATTGACAGTTTTCACATTTAAACTGTCAATTTTATCTCAGTTTATCAACTTTTATTTGCATTAAGCTTATATACAAGAAACGAACAGCTAAATTCATCATTCTGATGCGAACAGCTCATTTAAGTTTTACTGTCTCTCAACTGCTCTTACTTTGAAGCCTTGAATGCAAAATTTTGCAGGTATGCATTTACATTTCCTGAATATCTTTTTCAGCATATATATTTAACTGTATCAGGTAATGAATTACAATTCTAAATTAGCCATACCAAGTCCTGAAAAAGTTTTAAGACAGAAAAAAAATTATTTTGATAAAAATAATTGAATTATTTGATTTTTAATTCGTTCTGTCTGTATTATCGTTTGCCCTGTTATTATTCGTTCCGTTTGCATTATCGTTCCGTCAATATTCGTTCTTTTTGTATTTATCAATTTAACTAATGTTGATATTTTTCTTATCTATTATCTTTTATAATGCATTATCTTCCATGCATTTGAAGTAATGTATTTACTCGTTGATTAATTCATTTTTGTGAAAGTTAATATCATTATCACTTTTTAAATATTGCCCTTGCTATTAATTTAGAATTCAGAATACAAAATAAAAATACCTTTTCCCACTACAATTTCTTTTCGGCTTTTAATATTTTAATAATAATTTTTAAAATTCTAAATCTTAGTGTAAGTTAATAAAAATTGCGCGCGTTTTAAAATATTAAGTATCATTTAAAATTAATTGCTCTTTGTTGTCTGCTTTTGTTTTTCTTCTGAGTCAAAGTCACTATTTTACGATGCAACGTTATTCAGCTTTTATGCAAGGAGACAGAGCAATAGTGGTGTAAATGACAGGAAATAGTAAAATGCGGGGAATCATTTAAGTTGATAAATATAGTCTGGAAAAAAAAACAAATATTCCACAGGTACATTATTAATATTAGATACTTTCTCGAAATAAATATGCCACGTAAATTAATTGCGAATACTCTCCTGTCTTTGTAATTCTGCTTAAATACTGGCCAGGAGAAGGGCAGTTAGAATTATTGTGTAATATACTCTTTTAATTCGGTTATCCTTCATAGTATAGGAATAGAATGACTTATAATACAATAATTTTTTTAAATGCAATTAAAATTCTGCATGAAAAATAAAAATTTTAATTACTGGTATTGTATTTACGTAATTCACAAACATTTATTTCAAATAAAAAATATAATTACTGCGCTTATCAAAACATACAGTGAAACCAGGCTTAGCAAGCATAATTCATTCCTGAATTTCATTCATAATGCGAAATACTCGATAAGCGAAACAATTTTTTCGTAAGAATCCATGTTACATGGGACAATGCATTCGATTCAAAAAGGAATACTCAAACAAATTTATAATAATGTAATTTATTATTTATAATGCATGCTTCTTTTACGAATAAACTATATAAACACATTTGTCTAAGGCTGCATTTTAAAATTTGGGCGAACATGAGACAATATTATAGTTAAATGAGTTTGCAGCACGCATAGTTACTACCTCATCAAGGTATTACTTCTCAACATACTATGGAATAATTATCTATGCTTTCAACATCCCTCTTATTTCAATGGAAGGGTGTTGCTCTATTGCATCTATTATTTCTTCCTTTCTGGACCAAATCTCTTCCGCGGTTTTTAGTTGTGACATAGAATGCAATTCTATAAATACTTCAATATTTCTAGTTTTGCTCTTCCATCAACTCTAGTCTGTCAATCTCTAGCTCTAAAATATTGGCCAGAAACAAAATCTGGCCAATATCCACAGGCACTTGCTCAAACTCTTGAGAGTGGCGTTCGACAACGCTTTCCGACCAAATTTTTTCCATGTAGATATAAGGATTCTCTTCAAACAAAACTGGTACAGGCCACTGTACTGACACAGACTGGTACACAGGCCAATCCATCATGTAACGTCACGGTGTCTCCTCGACACTCGTTCTGAGAAAATTGGTGTTTAAGAAAGTCACTTTTTCCCATTTTATTTTGTTCGTTAAGCGAAGTTTGACTGCATAACCCAAAACAGACTCCTATATTTGTTTTTCAAATTCATAAATATTATCGAAATTATTTTCAGCCTCTCCCCTTATGATGACGTTATGCTTACTAAGTATTTCTGGTTGTTTACGGTGTTATTCTATTTCAATTTTTATTTGTTTGAATTGTCTGGTGCGTTGTAGACAGCAGGAAAAATAAAATTTTATTCATACAAACTTGAAAATTTAAATAGATTGTAAACATAGCTAGTATAAAGGGGTAATCAAAAGTGTTCTAATAAAAAGAAAATATTAAAAACTGGAATATAAAAGAGGGAATTCTGTTTTTCTTTGGGAAAAAAATGTAAAGGTTCAATATTCTTAAGTTTATAGCAAGGTTAGACGAAAACTTCTTGGGGGAGGAATAAGGTAATGCAAATCCATAGGCCCCATTTTCTTTTCAAAATTTTCAAATGTGAGTACGGAATATTTTAAAAAAATCTATTTTAATTTAATCTGTATATAAGTAATTTAAAGTAGCAACGTTTGACAAACTGAAAATGCAAAATGCCTAGTTGCAGATCACTTTCTAAAATGTTGGCTTCAATATAATAATCTAGGCAATATTTAATATTAGGATCAAACAAATTTTTTAATAATAAAGCACTACATTTTTTTAGAATTATTTTAGAATTTTGTGTGGTTTGACATACTGAAATTGCAAAACGCCTAATTGCAGATCCTTTTCCAAAACGCTGACTTCAGTATATCGCATATAAAAAAAATACACAATTGAAATCTAAAAGTAATATTTACAATAGTAAAAAAGGACAGCTTTTCTTGGCACAATCTAAAAAATATTTCATAATAAGATTGAATGTTTTTTAATTATAAAGCATCATATTATTTTAGAATCATAAACCTTGCAAACGGTAATTAGTAAAATATATTGCTAGAATAAATCTGCAAAATTAATTTAAGTAATACACGATTTTAATTTAAATAAATTTGATTGTGCAGCATTTATGATAAAATGAAAACATAAAATTAAAAAACTTTTATTACACCTCAAGAAAATTTCGATTGCCCGTTGCCTTGAAAAGTTGTGAGTCGACTCGGCAATTGTCTACTTCGCCTATTTAATAATCCGACCTTGATTTGTAGTTTTACAAATTTAGTATTAATTTACCATTGATTTTCAATCTCATTATCAGTAGTAAACCACTGGTAGCTAAGCGGTATGATACGATTCCCTATTAAATAATGTCCTCTCAGCGGGAAGAATCTGGGATATAATTTGGGAAAAAATTAAGTAAAAAATGAGTTTAATATACTACATATACTGAAAATGTCCATACTGAATGTCTTAAAGGATAATGAATAAAAACAATCCTTAGTCAATGATGATATCATGTCTCCGGTCGTGTAGAAGTTTCATTATCTTCATTGTCCGTGAAATAGTTTTATTATTTTAAGTTATATTTTAGGATCAGATCTATACCTTTTCTGCAACGGATTGGTGAAAAAAACAAAACAAATGATTTTCTTTTTATACAACAGACAGTGCTAATCACCGTCGTCTCCATATGAATCCAATCAAGTGAACATAAGTCGAGCTTATACAGATAGATCACAAAAGAGAATTACCGACTAGGGCAGAAGAGGAGGGCCCCTCAGGGAGATGGATTAAAAATATTATTTGAACAGTTGCTAAATAAATAACTTTGCAAAATAAACATAGGCATAAATAGAGGCCGATGATGGCTCTACAACTGATAACGAGAAATGAACTAATGATTGCGGTTAGCTAAAAATGATGATCTATTTGAGAAGAGGCATGGAGTCACCCCCTACCAACGATATAGCATCGCGTTCGGTGTTCAGATCCAGTTCTGGCGGATCATGACCCGCACAGTTACAAAGGGAGCAACCCTAGAATGGGCTCGCCAACTTGGCGCGTTGGTAGCAAAGTACTTATTATTCATTGAAATTTGAAATTGAATTGAAAAAATTATTAAAAGAAAAGGCTACATAATCTGTCCCGCCTAGGAAAACAAAGTGGCAAAATCTGACACTGAAAGGACACATGTTTTGTGTCGACTTGATTAAGTATTGAGCTGAAATAAGCTAGTTAAAATTAATATGGGATATGAAAGATAAAGTTCGACATTATACTCCAAAAGATTTCTTTTGTCGATGTTATTCCTATGATATTTTATTTGTCATCATGATCTACAAAATTTACTAGCTAACTCACGTATTCTCGTTTCGTGATATAATCTTTGGTTTTCTGCTCGCACCTTTTCAAGCAAAAGTTTAGAAACTATCGATAAATAAATATTTCATAAATTTCATTGGGAATCTTTCAGCTGCCGTTTTTTATTAAAATGGGCAGATTTTTTTAAAAAAATATTTGCCTGGAATACTCCAGAACCCGAACACATAGGAGAAAACAGTCTTTGACAAATTTTAATTTATGAAATTTAAAAATCGGAAACAAAGAAAGAGCCTTTTATAAAACTTTAAAAAATTAAAAATAGAAAAGTGAAAAAAGCACAAATAAAATATTTTGCTATTATTTTTACTAATTTTCTATTAGGGTGATAGCTTACATAGGTCATATTAAAATGACTCTGTATACGAAAAGTTGAAAGGAAGTATTCTGGTGAATTATTTAAACATTAAATTGGATTATCGTTTCTTAAAAATATAAACTATGCACATACTAGTAATAAAAATGAATGTGTATGTTGGTGTCCTGCAGAACAAACCATTTGACCAAAAACTGCCAAATTTAGCATAGATATATATTAAAAGGTGGAAATGGGCATAAAAGATCTTCTTTCATCTTAGAATATGATCTGGCATCTTAGAATAAATGTTAAAAAGTATAACTCGCGGATTATCTGTTAAAAAACATAAAATCGTTACTGTAATCGTCAATAATAATCTGCCGCAGCAGATAATCTACCTTATAATCCGCGTATTATATGGCGGTGCGGATTATATGCTGAATTTTTTTTGTCAGAGTTTAAAGTAGCACTTGTGGATTTTACGGATCCGCGGAAAATATGCAGGAAGCTACGGTATTAAAATTTCAATTAATTAAAAATTAAGTGGAGTTTTGGTACAATCACGCTATTTTTATTATCAATACCGTGAATATATTTCACGATATATCCACGGTATTGTTCGATGTTTTGAATACCGGCCAATACCATGAAGATATAGTAACAATAATGTTGGCTATTTTGTACCAATAGGGATAACTTTCAAAAATATTGCAGCACAAAAATAAGTTTGGCATTTAAAATTCCAAAAATTATCTTCTCGATAATATCAATTTAATTATTATGCACTTTTTTTCTAAACGTTAGAGGGAGGCCGCGGTGGCCTGGTGGTAAGATTTCGGCTTCGGAACCGGAGGGTTTCAGGTTCGAGACCCGATTCCACCGAAGAACCGTCGTGTAAAGGGGTCTGTTGCACGTTAAATCCGTCCTGACCAAACGTCCTCCCGCTGGTGTGGCGTGGTGTGGAGAGGGGGGTGCCAGCTCAGGTGTCGTCCTCGTCATCTGACCGCGGTTCAAAATTACGAGGTCCGTCCCCAAATAGCCCAAGTGTTGCTTCAAACGGGACGTTAATATAACCAAACCAATCTAAACGTTAGAGATTTTTTTAAATATATTTTTCAGATAATTTTCAACAATTGATTTTATTGTTTCTTCAAATATTTAATCGCATAATCTTCTTTCATTGTCGAAAGAAAAAAGACCGTTTATTATCTATTAAGAAATAAGAAAGTGAATTCACAATTTTGTGAGCGTTATGAGACAGGCTATCCTGAAAGTTACGTTTTTATAGCACTAAAATTATGCCATGGTTCTATTGGGATACGTAATGAACTGATCAGATATAAGCTACTGATGTAAAAATTTATGACAATTTGAAGCCTAAAATTATTTTCTTGGGAAAATTATAAATATCAAGCTACGCGTAAGAGACTTAATTGAAAGTAAACGTAATCTATATTACAGACGAACTAACTAGTTTCCTAATAAATACAAAACTGAACAATCTGAATCATTTACTATCAATAAGACACGCATTTTAAATCCATGTCTATTTTTCATGGAAAATCATATTGTTTGAATTCGGGATTGTTGTCGCTTTGAAAGAAAATATTGGAAAGGGGAATTCACCTTTCTCTTCATTTTTAATTAAAATGAATTATCTTAATTAATTTTTTAAAAACTGAAACTTATCGATATTTTTACATTTACTTACTAATAAATAAAATGCTGAATACCTAATTCAAATTCAAAATAAAATCAGGATAGACATTCAAAATTCGGAATTAGGAGGCTAATCTGGGACGTTTGCCTATTTTATTTTTTACTGTATTTTCAACCCAAGTAATTTCTTCTAATGATGATGATTGCAAATTTTTAATTTAATATTGTTCACAGTTCTCAAATATCTTGATTGTAAATTGAAAAATCAAGACAGAGTTACTGAAAAGAAAGAAGTAGTTAAAATTTAGATTGTATGAAGATTAGAATCTCGTACAGTGCTAAGCTTTGTTTATGGGGAAAGATTTTTTTTTTTTGTCAGTATCTGAAAATAGATTGCTGTTACGAAGGTAGATATTCTGATAATGGGTTTTGTAATTCTATTATGATTTCTTATGCATGTTTCGCTGAAATTGCTCCACTTACATAAAATAAATTTTGGTTAGAATCAATCCTTGATATATGTGTGTAAGCATAAGAAAAATAATAACTCAAAATTGGAAAATTCATACTTACTTTTACATATGTATTTTTTAATTTCAGAATGGTAACTGCGACTTTGAAGATTCTTTTTCTAATTACGGTCACAGTTATATTTTGCACAATAAAGTGCAATGCAGGTAAGTACATTTTCTTTCCTTCATTATAGTGTTTTCCTCCTTTTATTTTCCAAAAAACTCTAATTCTTAAACGCAGAAAAGCAACATCATAGTCTTAAGACACATTTGCACAGAGGTTTAAGCACATTTTTGAAAGATAATATTTTGCATTTAAAGATAATGGATAAAATTTGTCCCTAATATTATATGTAATTGATATTAACAAATGTTGTCATTTTTTTAACATTTATTGTGCAATTTTATAAAAAATCAGCAGTAATCTTTCTGCTTGTTTAATTTTTAACCTTCATTTTTAATTCTGTGAGTCATTAAAATATTTTTTTATCCTCTCTGATGCTAATAAATTTATCGTGTTTTTTTTCTTACAGACATTTAAAAAGAATGAATCTCCATTTTTATCAGTCACATTTTTTAAAAACATTTTTTCTAGATGAATTTTTTTTATTCATTTTCTTCATTGTGTTATCTGTTTAGCGATATGATGTATAGGAAGACGTTGAACATTATATTGTCTTGGCATTTTTACGATTCAAATAGTGCTAATAATTTTGTTTATATTTGATGAGAAGCATTTTAATAGTTCTGCAATTAGCCTTTGACCTAGGGGATTTTCTTTTAACATTCAATAGCTCATCTTTGCAATGCTAGAAAAGCAGTGGTCTTTTTTTTCCCCTAGAAAAACAACGGAACAATTTTTCTATTTGAAGCCAAATTTTGAGGATTTTTCACTTTTTTATCGACAACGCTACAGATCGTGGCTCAAGATTCGAAAGACCATAGCTTTCAAAGCTTATTTGAATACATGAATAAGAATAACTCTCTTCTGAAGATGAAAAGCGTAACTATCCTGGTTAACCAATTTGCATGTAAACAAGACTTTTAAGTTTCAGACGAAAACTTAATAGTTTCAAAAACGTAACTATTGTGGCAAGGAAATTTCCACGCAGACGATTTTTTTTTCATGCAGCGAAATAAAATTATCTAAAAAAAATTCTCCAGCAACCTCTGTATTAATCTCCATGAACAAATAAGACGCAGTTTAGCCGAGGTTAGTTCTTACGCCAACCAACCATGAACAAATAAACAAATTTTTCCTATTTTTAAGAACATTTAAAATTATGAAACTTGGAACATTTAAAATTATAAAATATATGGAAACTTGTAATGCTTCCTTTTGTGAACCTGATATGAAAGAGAATATAATAAAAATTTCTTAAAAAAGTAATTATAAAATATTACCAGAAAAAAATCCTGTAAGTTTACAAAATAAATTAATGTATTGCAAAGAGAGTACTAATCACACTAATACATGAATATCAAAAATTTAATCAGTAGATAAAAAAAATCTGTATACCTTTGTGTTCTTTAATAATGCTAACTAATGATTTTGAAAATATATAATGAACATCACCATTATGCTGAATCATAGTGGAATGGTATTTGATCAAATACTGACTCTTTTAATTTTTGCAATACGGTATTATAAGAATGTTTTCCTTTTAATCAAATTTATAAAAGTTAATTGCTTCTTTTTTCCCTATAAAAATAAATTTTAAATAATTAATCAATTATATATATTTTTAAAAAATAGTATCTTTTTTGACACAATAATGTTGCCACTAAGATATATTTTTACTATCTATATTTGTCATATAATGGCCAATATTTTTGTATATATTGGTCCTAAAGTTTATAACGTTTCATATAATGCCGTCATACAATAGTAAAGTCGAATGTGTATCTGTCGATGCTTGGAAACACGAACCATTGATATACTTTGGATTGTTGCTAAGTACATAATTTTTTTAAAGATTGCTAATTAAGGAGTTTTTTAAATTAAGGTATCCGACTACATTAAAAACACTGGTTATCGACCACATTGGCGAATTCTTTTTTTTTATTATTATTTCTTGTAGTTCCGACTTTCCTCTTTCCAAAATAGTATCTTTTCTAGGAAAAGGAAGGCCTGACCTATCATCCAGAAAAATTTAAACAATTTTTTTTTGCTAAAATTTGTCTTTAACTTCAATTTTCTCAAAACTTTAATTTTCATAAAAATTCTCCACTATTAACAGGATATCTCAAAAACTAGTAGAGGTATTTACATAAAAATTTCAGCATGTGTTTTAAATAATATGGGGGTAGTGGGACAAATGCGTTCGAACATTTGCGTACGGGTCATAAAAGGCCAATAAATCACGTAAAGGGGGTAGGGAGTGATTTGTCTAGGTTTGCTAAGACATATGTTATCTGTTGGCAAGAGTATTAGGCGAGAAAATGTATTGGTATTTTAACTAAATTTTGATACACAAGGAAAAAACTTTTGTCTCTATGTGTATATACTGGCTCTGTACACACCAGGCCGTCTGTCTATCAAATTTGGCAAATATATACTTTGGATGGTAGGAAAGTGATTTTTTGAACTTTTAATTAGAATTTGAATTAATCAAAAATTAAGAGAAATATTGACTTTTTTCCGTGATAACTTTCTATAAATTTACAGTAAAAAATAGTTTTTACTTTCAAATCATATTAATTCTCTGCATTAATCATTCACAGTCACAGTATGCTAAATATAGTTTTGAAATGAAAATCAATAAACTTTAAAAGAAAATCTGAAATAGAAATTCCATTCTAAAAGATTACACCTGAACTTAATTTTTACCATCACAAACGATTCCAATTGTTTTAAGATAAGTGGATTATTTAAATGTGCATTTCAGCTAATTAATAACACACAAGTCAATAAGAGAATTTAACAGTTGATAAATTTCCTACTATTTGAAATTAAATCTGTTCAAAGCTTTTGATAAATCTGGTAATCAAATAAATAATTCATATACACATGAAATAAATAACTTAACAAGCCTGATATAGTTATAAATACATTTAACTTATATATAAAATAATAGTATTCTCACATATATGAAAACTTTTTCATACGTAAATATAAACGAAAGATCTTGACTATAAAACATATATGCTATCTAAGATCTGTATTCTTTTTACAGAATAAAAATACGCAAAGACTGATAAACCAATAAAATTAATGATTTTTTTTAATTTTAAGATCATTTATGTTACAGATAACATTATTTTTTGTATTAATATTTTTAAATG
>JAPMOR010054712.1:1986020-2013273 GCA_026543865.1 Argiope aurantia | reverse complement strand
TGAATATTCCACACTTTAATTTTTGAATAATTTTAAACGAAAAATTTGGAGATATCTGGGAAATTTAAAGTATATGCTTCCGTGTTAAAAGTCAATTTTTCCACACACTCTCCCCCACTTTTGTGTGTGTGTGCGCGCGTATGTTTTCAGGTAGTTTGTTATTTAAGTTCCTAAAGCAGTCCTTATTTTATTTTATGAATTAAAAATAAAAATCAGGATATTTTAATGGAACATTACAACTGGAAAGGGAATAATAATACGTAAGAAAGCATTTTTCACTATTTTTAAACTTATCTCACATTTACTATTTATTTGATTTTTATTATATTGCAGTGCATTGAATATTATTTTAAAATATTCTCAGTGTTATTTCTTTTATCTTTTGTGACATTGTTACAAATTTAGATAATTTTGAAAACTGTATTCTCTTATTTTTCCATTGATGATGTAAATTTTGAAAGCAGAATGCATAAGAAACTTATAAAGAATACTTATGATAAATATTAATCGCAAAATGCATATGCCGGTAAGTTAACATAATATTCTAGTTGGATGAAGAAGTATTTAAATATCACGAGTCTAATTAAATGACAAATCTTAACAAAGAATGATAAGTTAAAAAAAAAAGCAACAAAGAAAAATACCCTCAGCTCTTGATAATTTTTAGTAGCTGTAGAAAGGTATTTAGTTTTATACTTTCATTTAATGACAGAAGGTCCTGCAGTCAAATTTATTCAAGTCATAATCAAGTATTGATTAATTTAATTTTGGAACTTTATTTTAGTAATATTCCTAATTACCATTTACAAGTTATTCGTTATTCTATTTTATAATTCTAAAAATTTTGGAGCTTCACAGTTTAAAAAAATATATTCCCTCCTTTTACAATATTGTTTAGAGTGTTATAGAAAGTTGTCTTTTGTTTTCGATATTTTGCTTAAAATTAATTTTACATTTTGACTGTGCATTTTTTTTATTTGTACAATATTGAAATGGACTTTTTAGAAAGGGACTTGCGACTTCAGTTTTCAACATTTACTATTAAAATTGCTGAATAAAAATTAAATTAAAATCAATAAAAAAATTTGGACAGGAAAAGGGGCTATGAGATTTGCAATATCTCAGAGCTCCTGGAAGGTTTAAAATGGCCATGAATTCTTCTGAAATTAGAAATAATTACATTGCTTAAAATATGAAAAAAAAAACGCATAGCTAATAAATAAACATTTCAATAAAGGTGTAGATGTATATTGTTGGAGAGTGTATTACCAGAACTTCATTCAACACTATTTTTAATGATTTATTGTACATATAAGAACGATCTTCATTAACATTAAAGTTTCTGAAGAACATATACTACATATATTAATGTAAAAATCATTTTTCTTAATTCTATTTTATTTTTTAACAGTAGATTTGGATTTTGGTTTAATAAAAGTGCAACTAGAAGAAAATTAAATTTGAATTCAGCTAATATCTCCTACAAATTTTCGTAGATACAAATGATCAGTTAGCAAAATATTAATATACTTCTGATTTAGTAAGCTGTTTATTTTATGCACCATATACTTACAATATTTCATATACAAAATGCAAAGTCATATAATGAACAAATAATTTATCTTCATCAGATTTTTAAAAAAATGTAACAATATTTAAATTAAATCTACGATGATAAACAGAAAAGTTTAAATTTGTAATGGCTTTCTGCACTGGAAACTGATTTTTTTAAAAAAACTGATATAGCATGGTACTTAACATCCGTAGTTGGAAGCTTTTCTTGCCATATACGGGATTTTAAGAATTGCTTTTGCAACCTTTCCCTCCTTACAAATCATTCCAATACCACTCACCTCATTTAATTGTACTTTAAATTTAATTAACAACTTTTTTTTAAGTGCCTATACTTAAATAACATATATTTTAATGTTCGAAATTATTGAATTAAATAAACGAATCAAGAAGAAATAAAGCAAAAACTAATGAAACGCAAACTGTTTCGTTTAATGCAAAACGTTATATTTATGTAAAGTAATGCATTTATATCTAGGATCTAGAAGAAATGATTATTATTTCGAAGTGGATACCCTATTTATATGAGAAGAAATATATTCCTCAATTTTTCATTTTTATTTCAATTTCAATTTTTATTATACATTTTTGAATAATTACATTGAAAAGCAATCCATTTTTCATAAAAAGCACTGTGGAAAGTATTCAGATTGTATTAAAACGCATGAAATTGTGTTAATGAACGTATCGTTAAGTATTCGAAATTGTGTCAAACATCATGCTAACTCTTGCCAAATATGACACTTTTAGATAACGTTTAAAATGTTGTAACCTCTTCTAGAACTGACCCTCATCAGTAACCCAACCGCATTGTAAATGATTCTATTGATTGACAGTTTTATGACGTACGCAAAGTGTACTGTACGCAACTGTCATACAACCAATATGGGTAATGAAATAAACCAAAAGTTTTATTGTTGGTGAAATATTTTTTCAATTATAAGTGTTTTTAGAAAAATTAAATTGTAAATTTATGGAAAAAAAATGTATATATACGTATATTTTTACCCATACCTTCTTTGCGTCTCAAAATGTTTCTTAGATTTTGGTTAATTTCATTCATCATTATATTCTATAACTTGTGTACAAAGAAAAATAGGATTGCTGCATTACAATTTTGTGTAGTGTGTTAATCGTTTTGGTGAAATTTCATTAAAATTTACTACAAATTTTCCTGCTTCTAAAAATATATTATATTTTCAAATATTTTTTTTTGTATTTATAATTGACAGCACATCTAAACACCATAAATAGTATTTTTTTTAAAAAATCCAATTTTTCAAAAATATTTTTTCGAAAGTAGTCGGATATTTCTAATAGTTCCAATTATTGATTTTTTTTTTGTCAGCAGAAAAAAACAAAAAACAAAAAAAAAACATTATTTTTGTAAAAGGACTTTCTCAATATCTTAGATTACAGTAAGCCCCCAAAGCTTATACCCCAAGATTTATTTTTGAATATATTAGGTAGATTCCTATAGGAAGACTGTCTAGGAAATAGCGGGTGAGGGGAATTTTCATTTCACTATAACTTTCTTACTGTTGAAGGTAGAAAAATAAATCCAATTAGCCAAATTAGCGCCTTATTAAGACTAACAACTTTTGTATTTAAAATTTTTCGATAACTTCAATATCTTAGAGGTTAGGGCCTGAAAAGTGATTTTCATGCCCTTATTTTGATTTTTTCTAACATCAACAATTTATGTTGCCACATAGTAACTCAGATGTAAAGAAATCCAATTTTATCTTACAGCTTCCTGAGAAAAAAAAATTTTCCAATGCAAAAAGATAACAAGCCAGATCTGTGAATTATAGCATACAGTTCTTGTACTAAGAATATAGCTTCGGGTGTAAATTTGAAATACAAGCATGAATAGGTAAACTGCCTGTTTTTGTTTACTCGTGAAATGTAAAAACTCTAAAACACAAAAAGCAAGATAAATAAGATTAGTTAAGTGGTCTAATAGTTCTATAATAAATTTTGGACATAATCGGTCAAAGATAAAACGAAATACAACTTAATTCCCTGACTTTACGACGCAATTAAATACAAAATATTTCATACCATGCAATTATTTGAAAGAGTCAAATGGGTAACGTTCTCATTTATCGTAATATTTAATATAACATTATAATTCTTCCATGTTTATTCTTGTAGATGCTGTTAAAGTTGTAAACAGCAGCGCCAAATGCACTGCGGGATCTTCGCCAAAGTACCTCCCTCACGAAACCGACTGTTCCCTCTTTTACGTTTGTCTGAATGGAAAAACTATCTTGAAAAAGTGTCCTTCCAACCTCCATTTCAACAGGCACTCTTCGGTATGTGACTATCCAGAGAAGGTTGACTGCGACACAGGTATTTCCTTCTTTACGATTGCAACAGATTGGAATTATAAAAAAATCCACCAAGTTAGAGATTTCTTCTTAATTTTTTATTTTATTTTATTTTTATTAAGTTTTAATTTGTTATTTTATGTATATCGTACACTATTTATTCTTATTTATATCTCCTTTCAGTTATTCTTACTTTTATCGCAACTAGAAATTATACGATTTTTTAAAATATTTTATTTTTGTATAGAATGAAATGAATGTTCGGCTATATTTTTTAGTGATCTATAGATAAACACTTTTTAATTCAACATTAGGAACAAATTTTTATATTTACTTCCCATATTCATTGTTTGGTTGAATGAATAAATAACTGGCTGTGCGTAGTAGTCTACTCTAATTGTAGTTTAACGACTAATTTCTAAACCGTTAAATATGAGCATATATTTCCAATTGGAAAACTAATTTAATTGACCTAAAGAATTATATTTTTAATGTTTGAGCGGTACTTGTTTATTTTTACTGTCTTTGAGATAAACTGCCAACCACCTTGGAGACTATCTTGGAGAAATCTTGGTGTATTATCATAATGAGCTTAGCGATCTTAGTGTAATTTGAAAATTGCCAAGTAAACCCGTGAAAGCAATCATCTTGGTATCTTAAGCATAACGGAGCTTGACAATCTTGGCATAATCTGAAAATCGCCAAATAAATAAAGAAAACAACCATCTTGGCGAAATTTTAGTATTTTATGTATAATGAAGCTTGGTGATCTTGGCGTAATTTGAAAATCACCATGTAAAACTGTTGACAGTAAAAATAAAAAAAATGTACGTACTTCTAAAAAAATTACAAATTCTAAGTTTTCCTCGGTTTCATTAAACATATTTAATAAAACATTCTTGACACATTAACATTTAAAAGAATCTCCTCTTACACGACTAAAACTGACCGAGTTATAAAGTTTCGAATATCTCTGCTTTAGACAATTTTAGATCATTTAAATGGTTGTTTCGAGGGAAATTTGCCAATCAACGTGCGCGCTTCATCGAAGTGGTTTTTGATTGGCTTAAAGTATAGAAATTCAAAGCTTTATAATTCTATCAATTTTTTAGCAGATTTACTGACTCAAAGTACATACAATATATTTCTATATATCATTTCGAGCCTTTTTCCAATCGAATGTATGAGAGTATTTCTAATGGTTTAGAAATTAGCCGTGACCAGGATTAGAAAGGACGCCTGACATTTCTTTATATAGAAAGATCATCGCGCTTGCTTATTGCAAATGATTTTTTTTTAAATTTTATATCAATTTTAAGTAATTATACTTTTGAAACTAAAATTACTATCTTGTGTAAAGTTGCATAATAATGATCGTCAAATGCGCGAAATGATAAGTAATGCAATAAAAAAAAGTTTAGAATAAATACTTTGTTTAAATGCTTTTGAAACGTTTCGAATATCATAATATTTTGATGCATTTTATTGATTTCTTATAAATAATTTAAAATTCTCAATACAGATAGTTGAATACTATTTAATAATGACAAAAAAGAAAGCTGTAAGTCTATGCAAAAATATAAAAATAGCAAAATAGCAAATAAAGCTTTCGAAAATTTTTTTTAGAAAGCTTGTTGGTGTATTAATAATTACAACCTATTTATTTTCATCAATTTAATTCATTCATTTATGCAAGATGTACTTTTATGGAGATCCAATAGCTGTTTTCTAAACTTTTACACATAGACATGTATTTCCAAATGGACAAATGCGCCAGATGATGGATTAGAATTAGATTTAAAATAGTTTGAAGTCAATAAATGTATTTCTAAAAAATACACGAATTCTAACGTATCATACGGTACTCCAATCCTAATAATCATAGTAAAAAAATTGTTGTACTAATTGTTGTTATTAAAAATTCCCATTGTTTTATGATTAAAAGTGATCGAATTATAGTATTTAACCTAAAAAGAAGCCGTACGTAAATTTATTTTAAGGATCTGTTTGAAAAAATAAAATGTTTAGATGAAATTAAAAATACCATTGTTATTTTTTTATTATTTTATATATTTTATAGAAAAACGCAAAATAAATATTCAGCTTGTTTATAAATAATAATTGGAATATAATAATCTTGTTTTATAAATAATATGGAAGAGATAAATAATTTTTATTACAAAATAAAATAACATTTAAAATTCAATTATAATCTGCGATTCTAAAGACTTGATGTAAAAGTAATTTACCGTTAACCTGTAAAAGTTATTTACTTTCAAGACGATTTAAGCACTCTAATTAATTCTTGCACAGGTGTACGGTCACACAGACAAAATATAAATGACAGTAACAAAAGTGCTAAATCACTGCTGCTATTTTAATTCAAAGGCGATCACTCAAATAAAAACAAGTTTTCCGTATAAATGTAAGCACAAAAAGAATTAAAAATAACATATTGTTACAAACAGCTAAAGTTCTACACCATAGAAGAAGGATTTAAATTTCATTTTGTCTGTTGGCAGATGCTTTGCCATCTGTTAGACATAATTATTGTTTCTATTTAGAAATAGATATTTTTTTTTGTTTCTTTCATTACTTTCTATCATTTTTCTTTTAAGAGTAATTGAATTTCCCTAACAACAATTCTTACAAATCAAACACTTTGCAAACAGAAAGTGTAAATTTGTTCTAAATTTAGCACAAAAAGTATTTATAATCCAATGAGATGCAAATTAGAGGTTGTTCTTTAAATAAAACAATGACTAAAATTAGGACTAAGAAATTAAAATTAAAGAAAAGAATAATTTAAAAAGAATTATATATTTAAAGTATTTTCAGACTGTAATAGTACTTCTTTAATATAGAATCCAAAAAAAAAAAAAAAAAAAAGATCTAAGCTCAATGACAAACTAATGCATAATTTCAGTTTGACAACTGTCCTTTATGATACCTCTTGGGGTTTGGATAAACTGAAAAATTAATCAAAAATAGATAATAATTACTTGATAACTCGATCGCTTTTAGTTGTAGAAGAATAAATCTTTTTTTGCCTAAAGTGTAACAATATTTTACTAAATATGATTGATAGAATCGGAGGGCCAATATACAAATTTATATTTTGTATCTTTTAGAAATATACGTTAATTGTCTCAAACAACATAAAATATAATTCTTCCCGTTTTTTAAAATCTTTTTCCAATTGGAACGACATGTCTGTCGCTAAGTGGTTTAGAAATTAGATATTGAAGCTCAACTCGCCTTAAATATTATGATGACAACCTTAAGTTCATTTTGTTTCCTTCATTCAGTTTAAGTCTCTGTTATAGATGAAAAAATAATTTATGTTTTAGCAAAATTTTCAACTTTTTTTAAATGATGCATTAATTCTACACTGCGTAGTTATTCATACTAACGTCTTTTGCCAATTAAGTTTAATTCCTTTATTATATATCAAATAAATTTAAATCCTTATTTATTCATAACTTTTAATACTCATGATTTGAATCAAAAATTAGAAATTCATCCAGTATTAGAAGGAGGGGAAGTATTAGAACATTATTTAGAAAGAGGAGAAGAAGATATAAAGCAAAATATAAACATATTAGAATAAATAAACGATTGGAGAATAAAAATACGTCCAGAAACAGTAAATATAAATAGAAAAATATTTCTAAATAAATGTAGACAGAGATGAAGAAGAAGAAGCAATAAATTTTATTACAATTATTATAATTTTTTTTTCTTCATGCTGATTCATATATACATATATATTAGGATGACAATATTCCATCTATAGTAAAATATAGATAGATAGACATTAACTTCTTAAAAGCTTAAATTAAATTTATTATATATTTTTAGATTGAATAATTTGCTCAAATATTAAATAAACGGAACTGTTTAATTTAATATTTGAGTGAATATTTAATTCAAATAATATTTAATCGACTTTTAATCTCGAACAAAAAGTTAAAAGTTTTGTATTTACCCGGTTAATCTGAAACATTCGGTCACTTTAAATGTGTAGCATAAGTTGAAGAGCAGAATTCATTTTCACTATTCTTTTAATTTAAAAAAAATACAGATAAAAAACACTGTATCCCTTTTCTGAATTTTGAAAACTTTTCACTTTTTTCGATACACACCATTTTCTCATAAATTTGAGATATTTAGTACAAATTTGGGTTATATTTAAAACCTTTTTTTACATCTTGGAACAAATAATCAAAATTCGCAGCTATCTGTACTAATCCGGGGCTTCTGATCAGTTTAGTTATCAGGTAATAAATGATAATAATGAAATGGTAGCATCCTTAAGATCGTTCAATTGGGTTTATACTAGGACCTTAAGACTAATAGAACTCCAGATCTAAATGTCTGATGCGAAGATTAGAATTTATTATAAGGTAGCTAAATTCATTTCCTACATTCCTGTATCTTGGGGGAAAAAAAGAAGTAAAGAGAAAAATAAGGAAGAATTGTACAAAAATATGACAATAATAAGACATTAACAGAAATTATCTTAATGTTCTAAGAAGTAAATGTATTCTGCAGCATTTTCTGTGAAGGAATATGCAATTGATTTACATTAGATTCCTTAAAGAATTCATTAGGACAATAAAGAAAATGCAAATTTCAATGAATTAATTAGCAATTACTTTAAAATGCATACAATTTCAAACTATTAAGACTATATTATATTGAATTCATGATACTATAACTAAATAAATTTGAATGTCATAGCACTTTTACAATTCTATAAAAAGGAAAGCATTCACCTCAGCACACATATTAACAACATTATAAACGTTGCTGAATCCAGAAATAGCTATTTGAAACTTAATCGTTAAACGAAAGCTTATCTTTAAGAACATACCCAGTTTTGTCTTCTAAAATATTAGGAGAATAAGATTAAAGTTCTAATTTCCATTGTTCCTACGAAGTACATACTAAAAATGTTACTAAATCAATTTATTGTATGATCATGGCAACACGAGATCTAATGAATATATATATATATATATATATATATATATATATATATATATATACTTATAATAAAGCTCAATGTGTGTGTGTGTGTGTTGGCGCTCTACAGGCCAGACCATTCAACCTACAGCTACCAAATTTGGCACGTGTATACCTTGGAGGCCGGGAATGTGCACCTGGGGGTTATTTTTTCGAATTTTTAACTAGAATTTTATTTATTTAAAAATTAAGCGAAATTTTGACGTGTTTCTGCTATAACTGCCGAAAATATTACCGCACAAAAAAGATTTTTACATGAAGTTAAAGATAAAAAATTTATCTTTTAAATGGTACCAATGTTTTAACATTAAAATTAAATTTCTGTTTTTAATGAATTTTTAAATAAATATTTTTACTCTATTTTTCAACAATTTCTTTCGTACAAAATAAAAATAAACGTTTCGCATTCCTGGGAAAAAAATAGTTTTTTTCAAAGTGTTGTCATCACATTGATTAAAGCACCAATTAAAAATAAATTAAATCTTTTTGGAAATGAAATCTGCAAAAATATAATTTTCGTCACGTGTCTGTAGGAAATGAAACAAATATGAAATATTATTTTTTCTAAAAAATAAATTCAAGAAAAATTATTTTATGATCTTTTACACTCTCTATATTATTAATCCAATAAATCAGTTTTATATTAAGGCAAGTTTTGTTTAATATGAACAAGATAGCCATTCAAATCATGGCCACACAGCTAATTTGTAAACCTTTAGTAAGACACAGATCTGTTGCGACATAAATCGTAAATATTTTATTTAAAAGTAGCAAACGATTATTTTAATAATTATAAATTTTATTTTGTAAATAGTTGTGAAATTCAGATTGGCAACAGTGATATTTTTGGAACTTTTAATTTGTTGTTTAAAAACGATGCTAGAATTTTGAATGAAAATAATTTGATGTAAATTTGATAATATTATCTATAATGTAATAATATTTAGTTTCATAATAAGTTTGTCTGTATTCTAATTTTGTTGACGCACGAACAAAACAGATTTACTAAATTGGTTTAAATAGAAAAATGATTATATTTTATGCAACTTAATTCTATAAATGCTCTAATAAATAACGAATTTTTGATTTTACATAGTAAAGCTTCTGCTGTGGAAATTGCAAATAACAAAAGGTTCTTGAAACACAAATATTTTAAATAAAAAGAGTTAATTTCCAATCAACTAAATCAATCACTTAAACTGACTGATTAATGAAAATTTGAATATTACTATTCTATAAAAAAAGATAATTTTAGATTTTCCATCGATCGTTTCAAAGAAAATACGCCAATCAGCGCACAGGTTTCTCAAGATTAATTGGACTAAGATTATGAAAATGTTGAGTTTTTCTAAATTTTTAACATTCAAAACTTCATAAATAAGTCTTAGTTGATCGTGGAAAATAGAAACATTCATTTATTTATTTAAAATTTGGCGTGTCCCGAATATTTCTGAGAATATGATACCTTACTGCCTTAAATTTAGACTTCATAATTTTTGAAATATATTTATAGGCCGGAACAAAATATTATTGATTTCATTTCAATCTTTTTGAAAGCAAAAGTAAAAACTGAATTTTATGCTGAATCTGAGAAATTTTTGTTGAATTATTGTTTGAGATATTACATAAATTATGAAAAATATTTTGTAGTTCACATAAGACTTAAATACCGAGCGATTCTGTTTGCAATACTCATATTCAATAATAATAATAATTAATAAATAACAATAAAGATGATAAATAAAATAAAACGCTTGGTTTTATTAAAAAAATATCTTTATATTAATTGCAATTTCATCATTTTCACTTTAATTTAAAGTTTGGTATGACTATCAAAATGTGAAGATTAAAATTGTTTTGTTTGAGAATCTATTAAGAGACCAGTTACTTAAAATATTTAATTGAAAATTGTAGCGAGCGGTAATATTGGCGAACCGGCTGGTCGCCAAAGGCGGCTAGTATATAATAAATTGATGTTTATAATTTTGGACTGCATGCTTATTTTTTTCGCGAATTGAGATACCATATTTTATTTTGGAATGTTTAATTAGAAATTAGTGCTTGAAAAATAAGGTGTTTAAGTTTTTATTTATCATTATTCACAATTTTTTTAATTTACTAAATCTCAATGCTGCGGATTGACAATAAGCTGTTTCTTTGGCATAAACCACCCTTAAAATAAATATGATTTTTTAAATCATTTTCCCATGATTCATTCAAAAAACGAAAGTAAAATTTCTAAATCATTTTGTTTTAAGTCAAGCATTTAAGGATTAAAATAATTATTTATTTGAGTTCTACAATGACATTAAAAAAACAATTCACCCTGTCATTGCTTTTCATAGAAGTTAAGTTATGCACATAACTTAAATTTAAATGAAATAAAATAAAATAAGATTGTATTAATTTTGTTTTTCATTTATATTAATGTTAATTGATAATATCCACCATTGTTCGAGATTAAATGATTAAATGAGATTATATAAAATATTAAAATATACAAAATACTTTTATAGTCTAAAATCTTTATCCTTTTCGACTATATGCTTTTAATTAAAATGAGAATATAAACTGAACCAGACAATATTTAAAACCACTGATAGCTAATTTTCTCCATATTTTGTTATATTAATGCTACAAACTTTGTACACAAATACTGAAGTATAAGAAAGATTATCTTCGTTTCTACGACCAACTTAAGTCGATTTATAAACATGGTTAAATCATTATTTCAAAACCAATAAAAGCATTGTCGAAACACATATTTGAATAAAAGAGCAATTAAAAAAATAGTAATAGAGGAGTTTAAATTGTAAAAAATACAAATTTTTATTAATTTCTAATTAATTGAATGTTCTGTTAATTTTTGTTCTTCGAAAATTTGAGAGTACTCTTTCTCATACCTTATGTAAGAAGTGTGAAATTTTAATCGAATGTGGCCTAGTTGTTTAGAAGATGCATATACATGACCTCAATGATTTTTATTTATATAGATATGTAAACGTTATATGTATACTACTTATATTTTTAAAAAATGCTGCATTCTTCTTTTTTTTTAAATTGAAATTTAAGATTTTAAGTGTTTATTCACTTTTATATTTACTATGAATCCGATTTCCCTTATGAATGATCATCAGTTCAAAATCCTAAATATGACGCTGACTGACGACATTCATGCTACTCAAATTAGTTGCAGTGACAGCTTTCGTGTCATGAAAGAGGAAGTGGAAATCCCAAAATGTTCAAGCCATTATAATGAACGACCGTATTTCATCATCTATTAAATAATCATGACTTACGGTCTTGTTGATATAACCGATGTATGGTTGGCTCGGTGCCAGTTTTATTGTAATTGGCGGCCGTTCATTCAGATCAATACACTTTTCTTAACTAGAGATCTGGATTTCCTGTGAATCATTCTCGGCTCCACATTTATTTCACGAAACGTTTGCTGATCGGAGAACAAAGAGTTTGATTTAAATTTTGAACAATGGAGTTCAAAGTTTTGAATAAATTAAAGTGTACATCGAAAGTAAGATCTGTTTTTATTAACATTATAGAAAATCGGTGACTTGTTTGCAAAAATGCATGTCTAACTAATAAAGGCCCATAATATTTAGTGTGATCGACAATTAACGTTTAGGGGAAAGTGGAGAAATAAGTAGATAATATTATAGGAAAAATATGGCAAAATAGGTTGTATTTTTAAAGTGAAATCACACATGAAAAAAAAAATTTTTTTGTAACAATATGTAGTACATGCCTTGTATTCGGGAACAAAACATGTACTAAATAGACACTAATACAAGATGTATATAACTACTAGCTATTACCCGCGACTTCGTTCGCGTGGAAATTTTGATGTATGTGTATAAGAACTGACCCAGGCATCTTGCGCCTTAATCAGTGCCTAAGCTCTGTTAAAGATTAAGTCATTGTGAGTGCCATCCAGCCTATGCACGATATCTTCTTGTATTTATCTACAGCTGGAGGGAGTTTGATAGTCCGCAAGTGCTCAGTAAAATTGCTAACAGGTCATTGAGAGCAAAACGTCAACGCCGCCCATCATCGTCTGGTTGCCGCGGATGTCCTGCAGGCTGCAGTTTAACGTCTCTAATGCATGCTTGTGCGACTTTGTGCACTCGTCCCATAATATTAACTTGCACTGCTGTAAGTCAATATATGGGACTCCTTGGCAGCTGTTTTTGGTAATTGCATGTTGGGGTATCTTTGCTTTCAAAATTAAGCGGCAGTTTGAAAACGGAATGTGCCGTCCGGCCACCATTAAGCAAAGTTGCAGCAATGCCCGAGGAACATACAGCCAGAGCTATATTGCGGTCCTTTCGGAGTTGGGCTAGTAGAAGATTCAAATCAAGTCCATATTTTTTAAAAATCAAATCTATTTTATTTATCGATTGAGATAGCTACAACAGTATAATACACAAAATGTTTAAACTTTTAATTAAAATGAAATTACAGTTGTCAACAATAAGAACAAACTGCGCATGCATGAATTTCCAACGCCAATTGGAGTAACGCAAATGCCAGAATTTTCTACGCCAGTTGGAGTAACGCAATGCAGATTAGAAATTTTTAATTTCCTTTATTCTGTTTTATTTTAATTTAAAAGTACTTCAGAATGAATTCGAAAGATCGATTAATTAACAATGTTTAATTTTAAATGCATCAAACACTAAGAAAATAATCAGAATCGTTTGAAATAATCTGTCGAAAAACTGTTAAGCCTAACCTCACTAGCGTGGGGGAAAAAACACTGAAGCCTTACTCATTTGGCGGTGGGGAAATGAAAAGATTTTTGCGGGAAAGTTAGTTTTTAATTAATTAAAAATTAACCAGAATAATGTCTTATTCCAGACTATAATCTATCTCTGTGCTAAATTTCATCCAATTCCGTTCAGCCGTTCTGACGTGATTGACTAACAAACAGAGGTAAGCAAAGAAATGCATCGCCTATGCATACCACATCTCTTGCTATTTGCTCATGCGCAGTTTGAGATTTTCGCGCATGCGCGGAATAATTAAAATCGCAATTATAAAACTCCTTTTTTTATTTTGATATGGCTTTAATGTACTAAAACCTTCTCCAATAAAACCCCTACAAAATAGTACAAATATCTCCAAAATTAGTTAAATATTTCTCGAGTTTTTAGGGTTTCAACATTCAGACGCTTTCAGGAGACTTCATTTTATATTATGTATGGATGCATTTCTTAAGTTAATAAAGAGGGCATTTTTGTTTGGATATTAATCGACAATAAATGAATTAAAATTATATAAAGGTTCTTATAGCTTGTAATTTTTCAACGATTATGAATATAGATGAATATTTACAACTGCAGCTGGTGTCTAGGATATTTTTGAAATATTACCCGAATTCAACAACCTGCTGCTGACTTGCTGGTATATAAAAAGTATTGTTCGGTTGAAAATACATAATTAAATGAAAGTCACAATTTCAGAAATTAGAGTTTATACATCCCAGACACTTTTATTCCTCACGGTACGAGAGTCTCTTGAAAAGTGGATAGTCTTGTCTTTGCCTACAAAAGAAAAGTTAGAGGGCCTTACTCACGTTCTAGATATGTTCTCACAAATTTTTTTCTTCCCTTCTGCTACGTTTTGTGGAATAAAGAATAACTGAATGAGTAAATCAAGCCCAAATTGTCTTTATATTATTATTATTCCACTAATTAAAGCTGTTGAAAAGAAACCAAAAGGTTCATTAGTTTATTTTCTGGTTTATTAGCAAAAGAACTTATTATTATTATTATTACTTTGCGAAGTAGAATTCGGAGATTCTTGACATAATTCAAGGTGAAAAGCTTCGAATTGTATCATTTCTATTTTTGAACCTTCCATTTTTTTTATTATTATTATATTTTTTTTCGTTCGATGAATGTCTAAATATATTTTTCTGGATCATATACAGCTGCCTGAAGAATGGCAATTGATGAGATGGAACTAAGCATAATATTAGAATTCAAAGGTTCTTAATTTTCGGGCCAATGGCGGATTTTCGTCTAGGCAGCAGCTTAGGGTCGCTCAGCTGAATAGGAATGAAAGTTATAAAAATATTATTAGCCTAATAGCAAAATAAATAAATTTGTAAATTTACAAATTAGTTATAAAATATCAGGATTGCAATGTGTGTGTTTATTTTGAATTATTAAAATCATTATTAAATAAATTATATAATCAATTGTCTGTTTATTGACGATATTGAAATACGAGTAATTTTATTAGGTCATTATTTCACATTCCTCTTAAAAGACCTGTAAAATAATATTTTTCAATGTTGCAATTATATGAAGTTTATTATTTCCATAAAATATATTCATAACAATTAAATGCTTTTCTCTAATTAAGGAAAACATTAAGGAATTATTATTGTTAATTTTTCGAAAGTTTGATTACTTTAGTCGCTATGCATATTAAAAATTAAATTAAGATATACATATTTTGCGAAGTTATCAAATAATTCAAACTAATTATGTTGAAAACTTGCTGAAATTTGATAACGAATTGATTTGCTAGTGAAAACGGAATCTTGTAATGAGTTATACTAAGAACCGCAAAATTCTTAATCTGCCCCGAACATAATTATTGCATGATATGTGACTTCGTAAATACTAGTACTTGAAATGTACTTTATGGTTGAAGGATACGAAACAGCTTGAATATAAAATAAGAGCATGTGGCGTGTTCATCATCTTTTATCTTTTCTTTTCTTCCTTCCTTCCTTTTTTTTTATTTTCGTTCTTCAAATAAAGCAATTTTGTTTAAATTTTTATTATTGCACTACAGCATTTCTACCTTTTCAAATTTTTCAAGCTAATATGAAATTTTTTGAATAGTATCTATTTTTCTCAAATTTAAAATTTGTTTTAACTTATGACTACATAACATCTATATTTAACTCATGACTACATACATCTACACATATCCAAATTTATGCCTGTTTATTTATTCTGATTCATGACTGCATAATATCCATATTTGTACAAGTTTATTTATTTTGACTCATGATTACACAATGTCCACACTTGTACATATTTATTTATTTTGATTCATGACTACATGATATCTATATATGTACTTGTTTATTTATTTTGCTTCGTCACTATACAATATCTACTATTGCATATGTTTAAGCAATGACAAGTTAATATTGTAATAAATAAGTGAATATAATAAAAGAGATGGAAAATTATTATTTATACTCAACTACTTGTTAATACTATTTATACTTTTTAATACTATCCAAATATTTTATAATTCGTAAAATCTGTGTTATTTAGAAATTATTTGTTTAATGTTCTAGTCATGAACCACTTTTTAATCGACCTATTGCTTTCCGTTTTAACACTGCGGCCCAAATTAGTCATTTAGTTGATTATTTTATGCTGAATGTCAACAATTTTCATTAGTTTCTAAAAGTAATAATGTTTCTAATTGTAATAATGATTTCTTACTGTAATTTATATTTAATGTCAAAACTTGATAATAATAAGAACACCACATTTTCTGTCATTCGAATGGAAGAGAGTATTTTGGGGGCAGTTCTGGCTCGACCTTTAAGTATGCAGAGCTGCAATACCTTCTGAAATTATTTAAAAAGCTTATTTTTTCGTTTCTAAGTACATATGATTATTTTTTACGCATTGAGAGTTCTATGAACAAAGAAAATGAAATTATAATAATTAAGGTAATAAACAGAAAAGACAGAAGATGAAACAATGAGTAGGAAATACGCAATTTGGGGTTGTTCCGAGAATTGTCACAGAAGGGATCAAAATTCATTCATTACGCAGTAGTGCCATAAAAATGGAGGGCATAAGTCAAATTTTTTTTTTCTTTGAGTTTGGCAATGGCTGAGCTGCTCTGGTTGCAATCCAGATTTGGCATATAGCCAATTGTGTGATACTACCTTTTCTTCTCTCTTTCGCTCGCAAGTCTCTCTTTTCTTCTTTTAATTTGCTTTTTTTTTTTCACTTTTTCTCTTTAGTTTTTGTTGTTCTGACTTAGCTTTCGTGTTTTTCTGAAGGAAATTTATCTGCGTTGGTGCACATTCGATTATTTCATTAGGGCTTTTTCATCGCATCGATAATTTTCTATAATACAATTAAGATAGATTGGAAAGTAAAATTGTTTTTCAAGAATTGTTATTAAATAGAGTTCTTTTGTGAAATATTTTTCATTTTTTTAAAGATTAGTAGCTACTATTATCTGTATTTATTTATCATTTAATTGAATTAATAACATCGTTGTAATGTAACATAACAATTCCTTATCAATTGATCTAAATCTGTTATTTTTCATAAAGAATCACAAGAGAAACTTGGGAGAGAAACCACCGAAGAATGTCCAAGTGAAAATCGGAACCAACCAGTGCTTTTACCTCACAAAAAAGATTGTGGAAAATTTTATATATGCGATGCAGGTGTTCCTCACCTCAAGTCTTGCCAACCTGGTTTGCATTTCAACCCAGCTCTTCATACGTGTGATTATCCGGAAAACGCTGGATGTGATTCAGGTTTGTTTGTTGCTTATTATTTCTCAAACAGAAGACTATTTAATGTCATTGCTTATATTATGCATGATCACAAGAAACAAACATGTAGTTAATTTAAATTCACTCAGTTAAAAGTTGCGAGAATAATGCGTTTTAAAAGCATAATGAATAAAATGATACACACTGATTCTGAGATTCATTTGAAATAAATATGCTGTTGGAAGATCCAAACTTGAGACACATCCAACTACATTATGTTTTTGAAATCATATTTTATACTAAGCATTGGTAAACGAAAGAGTTTGAATAAAGGCGTTATTTATTGACCTGCAACAATAGCTAACACTAGAATGTTTGTCATTCCTTTATTCCCCTCCTAGCAATCAGCATCAATACAGATACTGAAATCAGTACCTCAGGCATTGTGATTAGTTTTTGTTTTTGAGGTGGCTACATTTGGGTTGTAGGTCGGGTCGAGTTACTTCCACTTCCACAATGGGATTAACCTTCCATTGTGGAAGGAGGAGGAGTTATTCCGTAATCGCTGATGGCCATCAGAACTCGGTTTCAATTCCTATTTTTGTACAATCGCAATGAAGGGCAATGAGTTTACTCTTTGCACTCCATCAGATCGGAAATAACTTTTGTTATGATACTGCTAGCTGTAAGGCCATGCTTGCTTCCCTACTTAACGAGTTTCCAGAAGATTAGAAATTCTAAGCATATACTCTCAGCAAACAAAATTTTCTGGTTAAGATACAAATAATATTTATCCCCATTCCCATGATCCGTTACCTTTACGGATATGATTATTAGGATTATGTTGCCATCTGATCTATTGTAGAACCACTCTCGCCGGTGCACATCAATCAGGGGCTTCCCGCAAACTATCAGTAAAATGAAAAACATCAAAAAGTCCAGAATAACCCCAAATGAGGGGAAAGAGGGGAAAATGTGCCGGACGAAAGACGAACGGGGTTTTTGATTAATCAACGTATCTTAATGTATTTGTCACTCTTGGGTAAATATGATTTTTTTTTCAATTTTGAGTGATTATGCTCTTTTTTTTTTCAGGTTTCAGCAAAAAAGGAAGAGATGGTTTTGATATTCTATGCCCGGTGAACGAAGACGGCAACCCCCTTTTAAGACCACATGAAACAGACTGCAGAAAATTTTATACTTGTAATAATGGAATTACACTTGTACACGTCTGTCAGCATGGCCTTCATTTTAATGCAGAACTCCAAGCATGCGATTACCCGGAGAATGCTGGTTGTGAAAAAGGTTTGCCAAAAAAGTTTACTTAATTTATTTATGCTGAAATCTCTCAAACTTTTGACTTATTTTCATCGAAAATTATTTTTGCAAACAGAAACGAATATATGACTATCAAATAATGTGAAAATTTTTGGTAACTAGCTGGTCCATCAAGGATAATAGGAGCGATTTAATTTTAACTAAACCATTTATGCATTTCTTGTTGATCTTAATTCCTGCAACAAAATATTTTTATGCATTAACAAGTTATTCTATTATGCATTATACAAGTTATTTCTATAACTTTATACTTTTCTGTTTATTGTATGTTCGGAGTTTCCAAGATAATCAACTCCTATGACATTTCCAAGATAATCAACTCCTATGACAATATTGCGACGTTAAAACGCTATTGTCTGAATAATCCCCCTTCTAATTATGTGTTGTCTTTCGTGGGAATGGGACTTCACTTTCTTATTCCGTATGAAAACTGTGCAGGTAATGTAAACAAAATTTCTTTTTCTCAACTTTCAGCAACGAAAGAAAATCACGAGTCAAATAAAATAAAATATTTTATGAAATAAGGAAACAGTTTTGATTTCTATTTTTATAATGAAATGTCTTCTTGAAACTATGTAAATGAAATTATTTTTTTAATGTTAAAATTAAAAATAATCATAGCATCTAAATTGATATCAATAAAAACTAATTTTCTTAAAAAATTTAAAATGATGTAGAAATTATTTTTGTGCAATAGTAACTTCGTAAATTATCCCAGACAAAACAAGCGACACTCTCACTTACTTTTTAATTAATTGAAACTCGAATAAATTTTTTTAAAAAATCGCTCTGAGATGCACATTTTTACTCTCTAAGGTTTATTTATTCTAGATTTAGTAGCTCATGTGTATACTTGCGCGAAAATAAAAAACAAATGAAATCGAAGTATATGCCAACAATTGTAATTGCAAATTAAATTTACATTAAGGTAGAAAACGTAAAAAGAATTACGATGCTTATATAAATTTGTTTTTTACATAATGAATGATTGTTTTGTTAATTTTTGTTTCATAACATATTTTTGTTTCCATTCTGTTATTTTCAACAATAAATTCACCTATAAATAAAACATTAAACTGTAGCATTACAAATGCGATACGATACCTATTTCTTTTCTGAAATATACGTTTTTTGATGTTTTTGCTTTCTTGTGTACGAAATATGCAAAAAGAAAGTATTTTAATTGCCAAAAAATTCGAACACGAGATTTTGATGAATCTGCCCGTTTCAGAGGTCTGTGGGTCTGAAAAATACATTTTTGAGATCATGCCTGTTTGTTTGTCATCTATGAACACGATTATTCAAAAACGCTTTAAACTCAAGGATGAAATTTCGGATATGCTGTTTACACCAAATTTGCAGATTTCCATCAAATTTGAATCCATTTAGTAGAAGTGTGTGTGCCTCTCTGAATATAAGTTAATGTGATAGCTACAACATAAAGAGCTTGATAGATAAAATTCAATACACATTTAACATTTAAATTAGATATATGTTTCAAATAGAGCAAAATCCACGAAGGAATTGATCGTCTATAACTCTGTACTTTTATCTCAATGTAAACGCGATCATTCAAAAAAATGCAGTGACTTAATTATATCAAATTTGATATGTGATTTTGTTACTGCAACTGCAGTTTTATGTCAAGCTTTGGTTTCTGTCTGAAAAAAAAAAGCTACCCAAAATACATATTCGGTTTCTTAGAACTTATGTATTAATTACATCGAGTGATTTATCTCTATCTTTCTTAGCTATTGTTCGCCAATAGCTTGATGTTAATAATACACATGTTCATCTATTGGAGATTATTCGAAATGAGTATTACTCGAAATTTGCCTCTTTTTTTAGGTGTTACCAAATTGCCAAAAGGAAAAGAAGGCAATGAAATTCCAAAAAGTCAATGTCCGTTAGGGCAAGATGGAAAACCTGTGTTGATACCTCATGAAACGGACTGTAGAAAGTTCTACAGTTGCAATCAGGGTTACCCCCATCTTCTTACTTGCCAGTCTGGACTTCATTTCAATCCAAAGTTGCAAGCGTGCGACTATCCGGAAAATGCTGGCTGCGAAACAGGTTAGTCCTCTCCTTGTTTTCCGATTTTCGAAATGGATGAAGATAGAAGATAAGTCTTGTGAAATGTTATCCCTATTTCAGAGCCAAAAGAAATGATTTTCGTGCTTTTAAGAAATGATGCATACGTTAAAAAAATTGCGACTGAATAAATTCTATTTTAGAAAGAATTTAACTGTCTTATCTTTCAAAAATAATTAACTTTTTATTCGATTCGTAAATTATTACTTTTATTCAAAGGTATTTGAAATATAAACATAAATTGCTGTAATCTTTGTATAATATTTGAATAGCTTAAAAATCGTTTGGAGTTGAAAATTATGACATATATTTTTATTTTTTCTAAATTCAAAGGATATTTGAAAATATGTGTGAATTCCGTAAATGAAACAAAATCTTTCTAGAGGTTATTTATAAAGTAACTGATAACTTATTATCAGGTTCGTGATGCTGATAAATTATTATCAAATAGCGATATACTCAGTCGAGATTTTGCTGTGTACGTTTCAAACACTGCACTGTTTAGAAAAACAAATAAAAACAAAAAAACAATAAGTCGGATTTTTTTGTAATCTTATTTACTCAAAGTTTCCATACCATTGGCGTTTAGAATTGGAGTTTTATTGCATTTTCGATAAAATATTTTTTAGGCTTTAAGCTTTCAATCTAATATATATTGACAATCCTTCGAAACACACTCGTTTAAATATTAATCACTACTTTTTTGCAAATGAAAGTGAATACAAATTAAATAGCTTCTATTAGGTTTTACTTGAAGTTTTGCAAAAAGGATGGAATGTTCTAAAAAGTATAAACAAACGTTTTGTAAAATAAAATTTAAATAAATGCTAGTAATTTCAGTAACCATTATTTTACAAACTACACTCTTGCATTTAACAGCATTTCATACTATTTTTAATTGTTTATTTAAGTTAGTAATTAAATTAGCTTTAGGCTTTATTACTATTGTATCGAATTCATTTTCATTTCTTCCTAGATAAGGTGAATTTAATATGGGAGCTTTTAATCCTTTTTCTCCTGTATAAACGCATATGGTAGCACTATGTTTATAAAGGTTACTTTAG
Source organism: Argiope aurantia (assembly GCA_026543865.1). NCBI lineage: Eukaryota > Metazoa > Arthropoda > Arachnida > Araneae > Araneidae > Argiope > Argiope aurantia. The sequence continues at coordinate 1,991,335 of JAPMOR010054712.1, read as the reverse complement.
CTACAAATAACATCTTTCTTTGATATAAATGAGTTAACTACTCTAAGATTCGTCCTTGATGATTTAGAACATTATAAGCTTATATAAAAAAGTACAAACACAATTTCAAATCATTTCCCTTGCTTATAGTATAAAATTAGATAAGCAAAAAAAAAAAAAAAAAAAAAAAGAACTGAAACTGTGTTTGCACTTTTTTTTATATGAAGGTAGGACCAGAGACGCACAAAGTTTTGTGCAATTAACCCGTTTTCTGCAGCCGAATCTATAGAGGTTCACTTCATCCATGCCCAGTGGCGGATTGAACGTTTTGCGGTCCTAAGCAAAACAAAGGGTCCGATTTTAGTAAATGATCAATTTACTTTCACGTTTTTAAATGAATTTAATTATATATGTATAAGCTTATTGTAGTAACAAATTTTAGTAACTTTTAAATTTATTTATTTTGAAATTATTTATTTAAAAATAAAGCAATGCAGTTCTTTAAAAATAAACTATAATTATTAGTTAATAATTATTTTACTCTCAAACATAAGAATTTAGTTATTATGAAAGACAATATATATAAATATATATAATTATATATAAAAGTATATTATATATAAACAAATAATGCATTTCAAATATAACATTAAAAATTTATATTTTAAAAACCTATCAAATGAAAAATAATATAATCAATAAATGACGTATTAATATTCTAATATATTTCTAAAAAGTAATTATACTTTAATTTATTTAATCGTTTAATAATTATTTAAACAATTCAAAATAACAATTCACCAACATTCAATATTGTAGCCCTAATATTTTATAGTTCATATAATTTGTATTTTTCACAAACTTATTTATGTAATAGTATTTTTATGTTAAGTATTTCTAATTGATCTCTCAGCTTTCCCCCTTTAAATTCAGCTGCCTAATCAAAACTCCTTATATAGAGAGTATTGAGCATTTCCAGAGATGAACAGCACGTTCTTTCTGAAAGAAACTTTAAGGGTCAAAAGGAAATTTGTCAAGGAAAAAAACCCAATTATTATTAAATTATTATTAAAAAATATTTTTAATGTTTGGTTTGATGAAGATTTCCAGTCCACATCACCTTTTTGCAAATTGTAGAAAGATAATATGTTTTAGATCTCGTCGTGATCCACCATAAAAAAAAAAGTGATTCGCTACCAATCAGTGTGTTGTAACCCACAGTCCGTGAAATCCTAGTCTGAGTAATTCATTGACATAATTGCTATCATATTATTCTTTCAAGGTGTCCCTAAGAAAGAACCAAAGGGAAAAACAGTTCATGACGATATTTCCAATGCTTGCTCTGGTGTACTGAAAGGGAAAACAGTTTTGATGCCAAATCCCAACGACTGTTCAAAATTCTTTATTTGCGATTCCGGAGTTGCCCATCCGAAATCATGTCCTGCTGGTCTGCATTTCAGCGTTGCCCGTCAGGCCTGTGATTATCCAAACAAAGCGCAATGCGACAAAAGTAAGGAAGATTATATTTCAATAATAATTACTTTATACTGACTGTGTAGAACCGCTTCTAGTTGCTTATAATTTATGTAATCTAAATATGGAGTGTCTCAAAAATATGTGTACAGTCTGAACAGCTATTATATAAGAATTTTTTTTAAAATTCATTGAAGTTTCATACTTAAAATGAATTGCTATACTAATTATTATAAATTGATTATAAATGGTAAGTTTTAAAATTTTTCTGGTGAAAATGTGATTGGTTAAAGCGAATTAATAGCATCGAGTTCCTCTTACACTTCCCAGATCTCTCTCTTAGTTTCTTCGATGGTATAACTTGAAACATAATATTTATTGCTCAAATCCAGGTATAAACATGAGCTGAGAGTGGCCGTTAAAGCAAAATAAGCAAATATATTAAGTGGCATGTTTAGAAATGTCTGCAGCTACTTTATACAGTTGGATTCCTTCAGACCATGCAATTAAATATATATATATATATATATATATGCTCAATGTGCTACTTTTAGTAAAAGAAAAATGGATATTAAAGAGGGGGGGGGGTATCCTCGAATTGGTGGCCGTGAATAAAATCTGGTCTGCAAATAGAATAGCTGAGCCATCGCTAGTGCGTATTTATTTCTTTGTGAGCTAATTTTAATGCTTTTCTAAGACTTGTTTCCGAGAAGCTCCAATATGTGTATTTCATAATTATAGACATATTTTCTGTTTTCTTTCTTTATTATTATAATTATTTCATTTTTGATGTTCATCTAACTCTCATTTTAAAAAATAATTCACCAAGATTGAAGTCAAGCGTTTTTAAAGTAATTTCAGAAGATTCTGCAACCTTAATAGACTGATCTCTACAGATATTTTTTTCCCTTTTAATAAGGATAAAAGTAAGCATTCATAAAGCGCTAATACTAATAATACTAATTAGACTATAGATACTAATTGAAAGTTTTTCTTCAACTAGTATTTGTTTTTGACAGATGATATACGTTTGACTTTTAAAATATGCATCATAGTGACAATTTACAATAATTTACTTTGAAAAGATTAAGATTGTAATTTTTTTAAATAAAAACTTTTAAAATCAACTACCGTTTCTAAAAAAATTGAGCAGAAGCAACAAAACCTTTCTCCTTAAAATTTCATCATTCAAATTTTATTTTGGCAGTTTTATTAAAAAACTTTAATTAAAAATTTTAATAAGTAACATATCAGTATACTAATGTGATTTTATTATAATTCCCCACATATTGTTCCAATATTTAGATAGAGGATTCGGAATTATTCTTACATGAACTTCCAAATTCTTCGTTCTTCAAATTTTGAAATATTTTCACCCAAATATTACAAATTTGAGTTTCTCCATCATTTTTTTGTAAACACTAGTTTTAAGACAGTAAATAAAATGTTTCAGCTATAAACAGGTTTTTTTTACTGTATCTTAGTAAGACAAAAGTTTTTAGAATTCGTGTAGAAAATTTGTTGTATTGCAGATTGACCATTAACTAATGCAAATGTCTAGGCACGGGTCATAATCAAAGTCTTCAATATTCTTTTTCCCATTTTTTAGATACTATAAATTGAAATTAAATAATATAATTGAAATTAGATTCTATAACTGAATATGCAACTCGGAATCAGGGCCCAACTTAGCCTAATTGGGGCCGGGAGCAACTGGCCCATATGCCCCTGCCTTAGTCAGGCCCTGCTCGGAATAAGGAAGCATTATTATCATAAATCTCATTAATTAACATAAATGTTCCCCAAACTTTCAAAAAAAATTGACATATGGTCTTTATAGCAAATTTATAGATTGCAAATTTGAGTAAAATCTATTCAGAGGAAGTTTATCTGTTCGGTTATTTGATTATTCGAATTTAAGTTAACGCGTTAACAATAAAACGAAAAAAAAAAAAACTAAATAAATAAGATCGATAGACACTTGTCAAATTTTGTGCCAAATCCCACAACAGCTTGACCGTCTGCCTGTCTGCCATTCAAAAACAAGTAAAAGCGATAGCGGCTTGACTTAAATCAAAAGTGGCGTAACTTAAAAGTACAAAATTTGGTATGTGATTTTGTGACTACAACAGTAACTCTTTGCCAGATTTTTGTTTCGATCGGTTGGGAAAAGCGCATCTAAAACACAAATTCGATTTTTGGTTACTATTAAGTGCATGTCAGGGATTTATCGTCAAAACACACCAAATTCATACCAAAGGTTAATTTTTTGTAACTATTATACGCCAATGCTATGGAAGGCATTCGCTGGGATAACACCTTTATTGGAGAGTATGCGACAAATTTTTGGAGACCACTCCAGCTGTTTTCTTCTCATCAAGCATGCATCTTGACAAAATTTTCAAGTATGTCACACAATACGTGTTATCGTGTTAAAAACCTCAGAGTAACGGTTATTTGAAATAAAATTTTCAAACTTATTAAATCTAGTCATTAATATATTGGCCACTCTAACTTGCTCCAATTCGTTTCGAAGCGTCTGTCATTATAACGTTCACAATTAATATCATCTCATTATCAGACTTCAAAATTTTTTTTCTCTAGTGGGGATTCTCCGGTCAGTTGGTGAACCCAGTCCTTATTGCCCAGAAGTTAACGGAAAGATTCTTATATTCTATCGGCATCCATCCAACTGCTCCATTTACTACCTTTGCAGCAATGGTTTAGCGTACGAATTCGTGTGTCCTGCTCGACTCCATTTCAATCTCCGCCAAAAAACATGCGACTACGAGGATAAGGCCATGTGTCCGATAGGTAAATGACGTTTAAAACTTCTCAAAAATGTAAAAGGATCGTGCAATAGTTTGCGCTATAACAGAGATTCGTAAAATACAATGTCATGATTCTAAATAAGATCATAACATTGTTTTAGGGTAAAAGGAAATTGGGAAAAAAATTTAATAAGAGAAAAAAGAGAAATTTAATAAAATCTTATTACTTATGACCGAATGGCAACAGTCAAATGTAAACAAACCATCGTTCGAATTTCAGATTGCTTCAGTTAACGTTTTTAAAACTACATTGAATTTAATACGTCGGTTAGTTAATTAATAGAGATGTACAATATTATTAGAAATGCTCTAGGAATGGTTCTCTATGTCAACAGAAAGTACATTCAGTCAGAAGAACGAAAATATAAGAGAAATGAAGAAATAGTTTTCAAACAGAAAGTTTAATCAAGCCCAAAAATAAGCTTAATTGTCGTCGAAAATTTATTGATAAATAATCGCTATGATTTGCTTATGAAAACTGATGTTCATATCTTTAAAAACAATTATCTTGTATAAATTGTCTTTGTATTATCTTAAGATTTACAAGAGAATCTTTTTAATTATTACAATTTTATTTCAATATAAATCCTTCTATTTTTATTTGTATTTTTAATTTAATTTTGTATAGAATTTAGTTGAAATGTTATGACGGAATGTAAGCTCATTCTTCAAAAACTTTAGTAGCGTGCCTTTATTAAGTAGTAAATGAATGTTATTCCGTAGTAAATTTTCACTTCTGCCTTTATTTCGCATATATACACTTCTTAATTTTCTTTAAACTGATTCAATTCATTTTTTCAATCAAGAAAAATCAAGACAAATTTTTTGAAAAATGCATTAAACGATGCTAAGGAAAAAATTAATAGGTAGTGGAAATACTAAACATTTTTCTTTCAAAATATTCAAACCATTCAGTGTATTGTTTGAAACGGTTTGCATGATGGAATTGATAGGGATTATCTATAGATATCTAAACATAACTATAAAGTGATGATAAATTTTTCTATTCGTCTCTAAGTTTTTCAAAAAAAT
>JAPMOR010054712.1:1942100-1986010 GCA_026543865.1 Argiope aurantia | reverse complement strand
GACAGCTGAAGATAGACGCAGAAATTGTTACCTCTTCCCTCTTTGGGTATCCAAACAAAATTGAAATTGATTATCTAGCGTTTTAGAACAAATAACGCTTTATATTTGGAATGTGTGATTTAAAATGTGGGCTTTTTCATTAATATTATAACTAAGTGGTTGCTAATGTGGAATTACAGCATTCTTAATTTTTTCAGTGCATAAATTTAATAACACTGCACACTTTAATTAGGATTCTCTTTGTAAGTAGAATACTTTACTGAAGGACTATTTTTCTCTTTGTTCCCAAATTCCTCCTTCTGAGCATTCTCCCTCCTTATTATATTGTTTATCCTCTCATTCTTAACAATATTCGAGTACAGATATCTCAGAATACTAGAACATCGGAATTTCTCTTTCAAAAATTCCCTTCTTCCTCAAAAACTGTAATGGTAGGGTATACCCTTTAGGAGTTAATATACAAAAGATAACCCCACTTACTCTATTATTGTTAAGTAAATGTATGCTCAAATATCTTTTAATAGTTTTTAGAAAGTTTCTTAAATCTATTTGGGAGAGAGTCCCTAATGGACAAAGGAAGCGCCTCGGATATTCAGTCACATTTAACGAAACAGAGATGAAATTTCTCAATGGTATACAGATGTCCAGAGCTTCGCGCCGTATTTTTATTGAAAGGGCGTTTTGGGCAATTCAGTATTGTTAGAATTTAAGGGGAAATGGAGTTGTCGAAAAGTGCCGTTCTAGAGGTGTTAGAAATAGGATTTTATTTGTCGTAAAACAATATCCGGGCCCAAAATTTTAAAACTATGGATTACTAAAGTTAAATAATGAAAAAAATATATTGTAATATAAAATACACAATTTTGAAAAAATTTGTAAGAAGTTTATTTTGAATTTTTAATATATGATTAGAATTATTTGACACGAAGAAAAAGAATAAAAAATCAATAAATGCAGAATTTTTTTTTTCTTTCACAATCTCTTTCTCATATTATGTTCTTATATCATGTTTATAAATTATTTTACCTTTACTATATCGTTGATTATTTCTATATATGAATAACAATAATAAATAGTCTAACAAATCTCTTTTATTATTCTACATTTTTTTTCTATTGGATCATGTTATATAACTATAATCATACCAAATGATGCATTGAATCAAATTTCTTTACATTATCATTAATCTTTTTTTTTTTTGCACTAACAGATTTTATTATTTTGCAATCAGAAAAAAGTTTTTGCTTTTCTTCGCCACTTTTAACGATAATCTGAGAATCTAGAATTCTCCAATCATCACATTTTTTTAGCCATTGCTGTGTTATACAAACAAAAAAATACCAGATATCTCTCAATTGGCAATGATAAATCTTTCGCAATTAATTGCTCTTTCACATTAGGTATAATGTGAATGACAGTAGCAGCAATAGCAGACTTTCAACTAGGCAGCTACAGAAGGCAAATAACTTGATAGGCGGCCGCAACTGACTAATTAAAAATCTTTATTTTCTTAGTTACCAAGTAAATATGTTTATAAAATATACAAATTTTATAAATAAAATATTCAAATTCTATATTTTATTTATTTCCTTTTTAGAAAATTTACAAATATCGGAAATCTAGTTTAATAATATGTTGTACAAACGTAGATGCCGTGATTGGAGTCATAATAGATAAGTAAAAACAAATACTTTTTCATAAAACTAATAAAAATATTTTTAAAAAAACAATCTGAAATAAATCAGACATATTAAAAATGCCTTGAAACATGAAATTAAATTGACCAGTTCATTAAAAGAAAGGCATCATAATGTATACTGCCTAGGACTACAAATTACATAAATCCGCCAATGGTGATTTACCACCAGGAATTATTTATTTGCATATTTTGAGTTCGTTTTCTTAATATAGAATATATTTTGAAGAGCAAGATAAACTGTTTTTAGCACAATGCGAAACATCAATATAGCTTTCATCATTTTTATCTTATGACTTTCAATGATGCAATATACTTTCGTTAAAATATTGGTAAATGATACAACATTGGTTTAAATTCATGCTCGAGTTGCGTGATGTGCAATTTAATTTTTGGAATTCTTTGCCATCCTCCAGGAAGAAGGTATGACGTCATACAATATGCATTAAGGATGCGCAGAAGTGCTTTTCTTATGACTATGGCGTTACGTGAATTCACTTCTTTACTAAATCATGTTCTGTGACTCGATATTGCTCTAGATTCGGGATATGCTATTTTTTTGCAAAAATTTTTTTAAAAAAATTTGTAAACATTTTCTCATAAGAAATTTTCTTTCATTTTTCATTTCATCTTCTAATTGCCTATCCTTTTATATTCATATTTAATCTTTATAAAATTTCTTCAGATCCAGGGGGAAAATGCAGATCTTTGCTGATAATTATTTATTATTGAGAAACTATTAAATTTCTCTGAAAATTGTCTTTGCACAAAGCGCTTAGATTATGTTAATTATTTATGTGAGTTTATTACTTTTTGATGTTAAAATTACTTTATACACACACACACACACACAAATTTTTTTAAGTGAAAATTTAATTTTAGGGATGTTTGTATCCTTTTATCTTATTTAATGTTATTTTACATTTTTTTTTCAGATTCTTCAAGAAAATATGATTGATCTTGAAAGAATTTCCAAGTAGAAGACGTGGACTTTGTATTCCTTTCAAAGAAAAGAATTTGCTTGTTTGTAGATTTAATTTTAGACTTGGACTTTGTATTTTAGAAAATCAATTTTGCTTTTTCTTGTCTGTATTTTATACTTTTTAAAAAATATTATGAAATATTATCAATAAATATTGCATTTCTTTTAAATAATAGTATTTGTTCACAATGTTGTTTTTTTTTCTGGTAAAAGTTTTCGCTGTTTTTTCTTTTTGAATCAATTTTCAGAACTGGCGTATATTTTAATAGGCAGCTGCCTAGGACCACTAGGTTGATGGAGGGCGACGTATTCAAGTCAATTAAAAATGATTTTCAGCCTAATTATCGAATAAAAAAATATTTCAAACATACAAATTTTATGAATCATTAAACATTAGAGATATAAGGTGTGTTTACATTTAATTCATAAAATCATTATTAAATCAGTTAAATTGTCATTAATTACATATTTATTATACATTGAAATGTTTTCTTTAACTAGGTATGCTATATTCTACTTGAAAAGCTCTACGAAATAAAATTACTTAAATGTTTCATTTGTTTGGGCATATTATTTTTTTATAATCTTTTACAGCAATTAAATGTGTTTATTTCTAAGTAAAGAAGTCATAAACTAATAATTTTGTTTAATTTTTCAAGAATTATTATTTTATTCATTTTTATATTAAAAATAAAGAAACCATGATATATTAAAAAATTAATCTACATATATTTTTACTAAATATTAATATGAAAAAATTAAATCATTAATTAATTAATTTTTAAATATAAGGAAAAGTTAAATTAGTTAAATATAATTAAAAGTTAAAACCATTTTACTAAAACGAGAGCTTTTTTAAGTACACAGCTTATAACTGTAGAATGTCTAAATCCATTGATGATTTTTTAAAACAATTCCTCTTTTAATAACAAAATCAATTTAATTTCACATTTCAATATATTTTTGATTTAACATGTTAATAATTCATTTTAGGGTAATTTTTTATTTCATTAATTTTATGAAAATGTATTTGTTATTTATTTATTTATTACGCCCCAAGAGTACGATGCATTTAAGTTTGTACAAAATATCATTCAATTTGAAGCTCGGTACTTATAAAAACTGTAATAAGTCAATTAACGTAATGAAACTTATCAGATCCTGACTATTTTCACTTGATAATGTGTTAAATCCTGATATTTTAGGATTTAACACATTATATTATAATCCTAATATCCTAATGTTTTTTAATTCGCATAATTTTTATTTTTTATGAATTCATTTATTTGGTAGCTAAAAATATTTTTTTAAAATCGATCTACTTACGGTCCCTTCGCAGCTGCCTACTCTGTTTTGTCGGAAATTTTTCACTGTTTGGACATACATTTGATATGAAAGTATAACTTCATTCTTAAAACAGCCTTAGCAAGTGCTGAGTCCAATCAGAAATAGTTTTGTTCAGAGTTTTTATTTTCTGTCGTAAGAAATATATGGTGGGAAAGTATTTTAATCGTCAAAAAATTCGAACCTCAAATTTTGAAGAATCACTACGTTTCGCACCTTTTCGAGTCTGAAAAACACATTTTTGGCCTCATGTCTGTTTGTCTGTGAGCACGACAACTCAAAACCGCTTTGTGCTAAACAATCGAAATTTGGTACATAGATTTGATACCAAATTTGAAGATTTCTATCGAAGTTTACATGAAACGCATTCTGAAGTTTGCATGTTTGGCTATCCGATACAAATAAATACAATAATTAGAAAACGTAAATGATAAAATGGATAAAATTTGGTACGTAAGTGAAGTATCTAAAATATAGTTTCGAATTTGGAATCAAATCCAGCAAGGGGTTTTGATACATATACCCTTATACATATGCCAATTTGTATAAGGGTTGCCAAAATGAAAAATGGACACTTGCGATTGCATCATATTACTGCTAGAGCCCCCGATAAAAAAAATACAAAGGCCAGTAGGAGGTGTGCTCTGCACACAGCGTTAAAAAGTGAATGTTCATATTAGAGGAAACTGGTCGAAAGTAATGTCGTGCTATACATGGATGCATCCAGATAGAACAACGAGAGGTAGTACAGTTTTTAATTCATCGATTGCCAAGAACCACTCTTGAATGATTTCCTGCCCCAAGGGAACACTACAAATTCAACACAATACTGCAGTAATCTGACGTAACTATGGAAATCAATCAAAAGCAAGCGGCCAGGCCAACTCATACAACAAGCGACCCTCCTCCATAACAATGCCCGCCCACACGTCTCCCGTGAAACCCAGACGACCAGAAAAAAAATTATGCTGGAAAGGGTTGGAACACCAACCTTACAGTCCGAAATTGTCACCCTAGGCCTTCCACATTTTTGGACTACTTACGAGAGCATTATAAGGTCCCATTTCCATTCGGACGGCGAAGTGAAGGAAGCTGTGGAGGATTTCCTCAAGGATTAATCGCCATCTTTTTACAGCAAGACATAGACCTGCTACCTAAACAATGAGATCTATCTTATAATGCCTATGGCAATTTCTTTTGATTTCCAATAAAGGTATTCTTTTCATTTAGCTTGTCCACTTTTCATTTGGGCAACCTTTATACTTTTGCATGCGTGTAAATGCGAGAATTCAAAAGCGTATCAACTTAGATAAATAAAATTTGATTTAAATTTTAGCATCTAAAATGTATACTCTTATCATTTTTTTCTCGGTCAAATCAAATCTCTCAGTCTGTCGGTATATACTTTCGTATTCTTGTAATCTCATTAATTCAAGAATTTAAATAAATGAAATGTGGTATATTTTGCGATAATATAGTTCTATTTCAAATTCTGGAACATCATTATTAATAGCTAAAATACTGTTTCTATTTTCTTGTACTTGCGTATTAACCGTTTACCAGAGATTAATCGCTGTTTATTACATGCTAGATTCAGTAAAAACTCTTGATTCACATCAAAGATCGATATTTCATTGCTATTACTCGCCAATGCTGTGCATTTAATAGACAAATGCCTTTTTGCTTTACATTACAAAACACACATCTTTCATATGCGGATTTCTATAAATAAATAAAAATCTGAGTACTCGTGGTATTCACTATCTTGACCAAGGTCCATAATTTTATGCAGTCGGCGGAAGATAACAGATTGCTTCGAAAGTATGAGATAAAATTTTGAAGAGACCACCTCCGACTGATTTTTTCTTTAAAAAATAGAAAGGAAGGAATTAAAAGATTGATTTAGAGAAATACCAATGGGAGTGTTCTCCTCTCTGTTTTCTTGAAGGGAGAAACACTCGCACGTACACATTATGACACGTTTGATTCTTTGTAGCATAATGAATATTTTGGAATACCTTCATTTCAACTAATTAGGTCTAAATTTAGTACAGATTAACAATTATGATGGCAAGAAGACGCATCAAATTCGATTTATCTGTTGCGCTTCTGAGATAACGTGTGCCAAACATACGGACAAATTTTTGGATTTCATTCCAAATTTACTTGAAATTTAAGATTTTTGTGCTATGAACCAAACTCCATCCAACTAGCTTGTTTTGAATAATCACTTTCATAGACAAGTGTATTTCCAAACATGTTTTTTTCTTTCTTTCGACTTAGGGTAAGGTAAATCTCAAAGCTGACGTTTTTAATGATTATGATATTGTCGTAAAAAGGAAGATCTGTCCATAGTTAGCGTGGCTGAGAGGTAAAGTACAAGCTTTCGAAGCGCGAGATACGCGATTCAACTCTCAGCCACGTGACATTGCATTTAAGGTTGGACTTTAATTTAAATTTATTGTTTTTCATTGGTTAATGGAAATTTATTGTTATTCATTGGTTAATGTAATAGAAGCTTCTAGAACTTTCTATAAACTTCTATATAAATTTGGTGTTCCACAAGCAGTGGGATAATTTTTCTCAACCTGCTTGTCAGGAGTAGCTTAAGACGAATAAACTTGATATTGTGTTAATTTGTGATTTGTTATTTTTTTGCATTTTCGTGACAATATTTTCTCAATTTATTCTTGGCTTTCCACAAGGGGAAAGAAACTAGTGGGAACATTTTCTACCTGACTTCCTCATATATTTAAAATTTCCCCTCGACTTCCTTCTTTTCAATTCTTCTTATAAAAATTTGTTTCCCTTGAATGTATATGACATTAAGATTGGAGAGTAAGGCAGCAAACCCTTTAAGGTCAGGGCACATCCACAAGTGATCTTTCCCCTGCATCCGACTTCCACAGATTGGGTCTCAATATATAGCCTTTTATGTTTCTTAGTATAATGAAGTAAACTGTTTTCCTGTCAACAAACTGCGACTAAATTTTAACATAGATGTATATTTTTAGTTGCAAATCTGTATGCCAAAATTTATTTATCTCAGTTCATCAAAATTCTTTCATTATTCATTATCATGTGTTCATCAAAATTAGTACATTATTCATTACCATGAGTTCATCAGAATTTTTTCATTATTCATTATCACGAGTTCTTCAAAATTCATTACCAAAATTCATTTAACCCGCACTTTTGAATTATCGTGTTCACTTACGTATGAACAAACAGGAAGACAAATGATCACCCTTTAGACTGGTTTGGTCCCAAATGTTTTATATGCCATCTTTATTGATGTTAAAATTATCTGAAGAATATCTGTCTTAAAACATCATTTTTTTTTCACCTTTTCGAATGGATTTTGCTAATAATAAAAGCGATTATGTGTAAGTTGGAGCTCTTCAAATCAGATAATTTGAAATGAAGATAAAAAATTTAGTACAAATATTCTCTGGGGACTAAAAATGTGCATCTCGGAATGAGTTTAAAATTTTTTTAATTAACTGAAAATGAAATGTGATTTTGACGTTGATCCGCGATAATTATCAATAATATAATAGCACAAAAATAAGTTTTACACCGCTTTAAAGTTTAATTTTTTTAATGATATCAGTTTATTTGCCGAGTAATTTTTTTTCTGATTTTTTTTAAACATTTTTTGGATAATTTTTAGCAATAGATTTCATTGCTGTAATTGTATGAAAATTATTTTTCGTTGTTTCATCAAATATGCCATTGCTTGAGTTTCTTCTGCTGTTAAAAACTAAGGAAAAAATCCTGTTTATTATGTATATGATATATGGAATGAGTGAAGTTACAATCCCACAGACGATGACATGTAATTATAAGCCACACTATCTGGACAGTTACATTTTTAATAGCTTAATGGTGTTAAAGGATTTTACCTCATTAAGAAAGTTAACGCATATAATAAATAGAAAAAATGTAAAGTCGAAAGTTTAAACATATGAGGAAGTCGAGTAGAAAATGTTCCTGCTAGTTTCTTTCCCTTTGTGGAAAGCGTTTTGACATGACAAGTTTATTAAAGAGTATTCGAGAAAGTTTGGGGCAGATCCCTCCCTCTGGTTTAAAATTGCTCTACTATAATATTTGTTTATAATAGTCGATGATGCATAGCACTTTTAAATAGGATTCTGTTTGATGAACATATGATTCTAACAAACGCTGTTTGATGAACAGTAAATTTCCTTCATATAGAAAAAACACGTGTGGAAAATGGAGGAAAAAATCATTATCACAAAAGTAAAAATACAGTTATCTTTTTAAGTATCGACACCTCGGCAACCGAATAATTTCATATCTGATTGTTTCTTTATTTAACAGAAAAGCGGAGAGAGAGAGGCCTTTTTCTATATTTTTATTGTATTCGCAAATCCGTTAAGTGTAATCATTTAAAAGCTTACAATTTTTTATTAATATTTTTGAATATTATTATTTTTATTTGCCCATTCATGCACTAAAAAATTTCTAGAACATACGATCTAAAGAGAATAACACATATTTTTGGAATTTTTTTAAAAAGTTATCTCCATTTTGTTTTTGGATATTTTTTCTGTTATTTTTTTTTTATCCTGTATCATTGTACTTTGTTCAATAAGCAGTGATAAATATGTTAATTTTTATTCTTAAACTGAGTATGTGCATTACGTGCAACATTTAACATGAATATGAAATTTTGTGCAAAAAGAAAAGAAAAAAAGACGAAACTTTGGACAAGTATACAAATAAAATTTTGCACATTCATGCTATTATTTATTATTGATTGTTTCTATTTTTTGTTTTAAAAAAATGCAATAATGAACAGCATCTCATTTATTCTCAAATAATTGTTCGAAATAAAAACTTTAAGACCGCAATATAAAAATTGGAACACGTCTATGAATTAAACAAACGAGAGTGGTCTCCCCGAAAGTTTCTTGAATGCTCATTGATAAACGCGATATACTCCTTCCCTTCGCACAAATCTGTGACCTTGAGCAAAGCTGTGAATATCACGAGTGCTCACATTTTTTTTTATGAGAGTCCCACACATGAACGTTTTGTGTTCCGTAGTGTAAGAAAGAAAACAGAGTATGAATTTCTGGCTAACATCTTATTTACTACTGACATCTTATTTACTTTTTATCTATTGAAATCTTAATTATTAGAACTATTATTTCAGTTAAAAATCAAATAACAAGTTTCATATATCAACAGTTTCGCGTTTCTGAGTTATCGCTTTTAAATCTATAGACCAGTAGAAAGTCAACCCGTTCATGGATTGGGTGGATTTAAAATCCTATGAAGATTTGTGCATCAGATGCCAAAATCGTGTATCTAATTTTATCGATCTAACTCCGTTTTGTAGTTACCATGTTCAATTTTAATCGAACAGAGGCAGGCATTATTTTCTACGAACGTCGTGTAAAATTTGATGGATATATGCACATTTTTTGAAAAGACCATATACCAAATACTTCACATTGGTCCATCACAATACGCATTTGTGTTATCTCGTTCACAAGCAAACAAATTCTAAAAATTTGTCATCTGGATTCGGAGAGTTGTGACAATTGAAGATTTATCAAAATCTCGATGTAGAATTTTTGGATGATTACGGTATTTTACTTGTTATGTAAGAAGGTAAGAAATAAGAGAGTCGGCCTGTTGCGAATTTCTCATAAACTTATGTCATCAAATTTTCTCAACCAACAGCTAGTAGGATGGTTATCAGTCGCATCCTCTCTTTTTTCGTTCTTTTACTCCATAACATGCAGATTTTAAGCTTCGTAGAATGCTGGAAGAAATCAGCAGTCTTCTAAACTGTGGTTGGATTTGGCTCAACTTTAACTGCGAACAAAATTGTGGATTACATCTGAATGAGTTTTTTCTTTTTCTTTATTTCAAAAAATAGTTAGCAATTAAACGAAGGACAGCTAACAACCTTCTGATATTAGCTATTATTTTCTAATAATACGAAATAACCAGGTGACTAATTCTAAGAAATTTTTCGAACCCTAACGAGAATTTTAAAACAGTGAGATCCATCAAGATCTCGAAGAAAACTTTACTTTTGGTTGCAATAGTTTCTCAATTTATTTCTTATACGACAAAGTAATAATTTTGCTACATTGCATAGACATTTAGAAAATAATATTTTCTGATATCTCTTTTTATTTAAATTTATTTTCATGATATATTTATTTTCTCTGAAAGAAAGCTTTTTCTTTATCTTTCTTCTATACAAAATATACAAAGTAGAGTTAAAATATTCAATTTTTTATAAAATTCAAAACTTTTAAATTTTTGAAACCTTTTTTAAACGCACTTTAAATAAAGGTGGCAGAAATTTTATTATCAAAAGGTCCACGGTCCAAAATTATTCTATACGATTTTACTTTTCTTGCTCTATCAGATATCAAAACTATCCACCGAAAAATCCAACTATTATGATAACCATAGATTAATTTTGGGGCGCATTTAACCCTTTGCACTCGGATTGTAATTTGATGCCTAATTATTCACCAAATACAGGGACTTTTTTATTGTTCCTAAAAATAAATATATATATATTCGTTTAAGCTGAATTTTCCGAAAAATTAATCCACGTCTTCTTACCACTCTGTAGGTATTTTTAACAATTTAAAATTTTAAAAAAAAACAAATAAAACGTCAAAATGATATTCCATCTTGATTAGGGTCTGAGAGGAGAAATCTGAGTGCAAAACGTTTAAACAGACATATATTTAGTTTCAGTTTCATTTACAAGTGATATTTTAGGGGATCGCAGGATCACTTTGTCTCTAAAGAAAAGAGACACATCATAATTGGCCAAAAAATGTTATACTGCGATGAAATATTTAATAGCCTAAGTATTTTTTACACCGCACTTCTCATAAACTTAGAAGTTGCATTCACTGACGAAGGCAATAACGTGCAAGATAGCTTGGTGGCTAAAGAGTTGCTTTTCAAGAAGTGGAATTCTGATTCGAAAATGAATGTTTATTCTGTGTCGTTATCTGGTATTATTTATTGTATTATTTACCGTGGATCATTAGCAATAAACCTAATCCAATTTAGTTTGAGACTAATTTAAAGAAAGTGAAAAAAAGGAATATTGCAATGACACATTTTTTCAGGTATTGCATCACAATCCTGAAAGAAACATAAACGTTGAACACTTCTTATTCAAAGTAGTTTTAAATTGATCTTATCAAACTTTTATGCGTCAGAAGAATGATCTGAGAACAAAAATTTTGTTTTCGTTTATTGATTTTGCTCATCATTTTGCTCTTGATGTACTACAGGAAGGGCGCACGCAGTTTCCTGTTATCTTGTCATGTGATAAACTGGCATGTTTGTAATATGTTGTTTATTTCGTGATTGGTGTTTTGGTACGCAAGTTGAGTGCTGCAGACAATATTTTTGTTGAGAATGTTCTGCGTGAAAATTTTAATCTCGTTTAAATGACGAAGTTTCGTTGTTTAAAATGGGAGCTAAAGACTCTAAACCTTGTTGTTTATCATATGAAGACGCCGTCAAGAGAGGTGGGTGACATTCCAATATATTAAGGTGGTCAAAATTAAATACCTTATCACCCAATAACCTAGTAGCCTACTAGGCTTAAGATCGTGAAATTAGACTTCTTACAGATACCAGGCAGTTTTTATTACTCCTGAAATAAAATTTCACTTTTCGAAACATATGTGATCAATATTGCGTTTTTCGACCGTCTAAGATCGTTCATTGAGGAAATGTGATAGTTAAAATTATCATTTTCATTCCGGGAACTGTAGCTATATTTTTGAAACAAATTGAAATCAATAAAATATTGTTAATATTGGAAGTATTTTAAAATAGATTTGCTAATATAAGGGAAAATAACGCAATATTTTTTTTTATTGTTCAATGTTTTATTTATGGTTCAGTAATTAGGGCGATTTTTCGTACCGTGAAAATATTTATATCTATTTCACAGATTTTTGGTAAACAAATTGTGAAATACTTTTTAACAACTGGAGTATAGTATAGATTTATCATCTCAACATTACTTTTAAACTCTATTATTTCATTTCAATAAATACATCACGAAATGTAAATAAACCTTTGTTTAAACCATACTTCTAGCGCACATAAGTTTATATATAAATGAGCTCCCACAATATTTATGCATTTCATATTACATCTTTTTGCTCTAATATTATTTTACGATTTTCAGAAATTTTTATGAGAAATAAAGCATGCTTGTTTGCTGAAAAACATTGATTAGATTCAGAATATGATTTACATTTTCAATAATTTAACTAACGGTGTGTTTTGAGTGATATGACAATTAGGAAATAATTTATTTTAGATTTTTATTTGCATGAAATAAGTTTGAAATTATCTGAAGACATAAAATGAAAAAAAATATTTTTACATGACCTAAAACTATTTGCGATTCAAGTTTTATCGTCAGTTTACTGCTGTTTACGTTTTTAATTTTTATAATTATTTGATTGGCATTCATTATTTAAAATAATTTTTAATGTTGTCTTTTTTAGGGATGCTATCTAACATTTCATTTTGTAACATCTAACATTTATTAACATTTTATTTTGTAATATCTAATAGTTTTTGTAAAAATGCTATTTGAAAAATTGTTATTCTTTAATCTACTAGAATTGAAATTATAGATTACCAATATATGTGAATGAATTTTTAAAAAAAATTTCAATGTGAAATAATTATGGTTATAAAATAGACACAACTATTGTTAAAGGCATTTAATTATCAAATTATTAACTATTTAGCATTCAAAATTTATATATATTTTATATAAATGTTAGCTATGTAGTAGTTACCAGAATAAAGGTAGTTTGCTTTTTTTTTATACGATTTTGTAATTTACACATTGTTTAAAATCAAGATTTTAATTGTATTCTAAACATTCATTATTTTTCAAATTTTATTTTTAAATATTGTCTTTTGAAATTTATAATGCTTCTAAAATCGATTTTTCTGTAACCAAAATAATCATCAGTACCATTTTTTTTTTGCTTTTATTTATATGGGGGTGGATTAAAATAGAAGGTATTTTATTTGAATAAAATATAATATAATTGTGAAATTTTTGGGATAATTATTTTTATTTGCATTATTAGGGTGCACCAGTATTTTAATTCAATTTCTATATGAAAATCTTTTTTTTAATGATTTATGTAAATCAAGTTTCTAAATGTATGTTAAATATATTATTGTCACACATCTAAAAACTTAAAAATGATTTTTTAAATAATTTTTTTTCCTTGAAAAATATAATTTTTGTCAATTAACTATAATTATTTGGTTGAACCTGTATAGGTTAAATAGATTTTTATATGCCAAGAAATGTCACATGGATTTAGTTTTAATTTATTTTCCAAGATGCAATTTCTCAATTTTAGTAGAAGATGGAAACATGCAATTTTTTTTTGTATGATTTCTTGTAAGTTTGGATTAGCTTACTGGGGTTTCTAATTTTTCTGTGATTAAGTTAACCATTTAAAAGGCTATTTTTTTTCTAGTCATGATATATTAAACCATTTTTGTGGATTGGGATTGGCTGAAGAAAAATAATTAATTTAACTTTTTAGATAAATTTAATCTGATTGATTAATTAATAACTAAGTAACAAATCAAGACATAAAATTATGTGTGGGATAAAAAACTGAGGCATATAGAATTTTATCTTATTGAAAAATTTGTGAGAACTTATGTAAACCTACATAATTTCATTCAAAGATTGATGAATTTGGTGGTAAGAATATTTCTGATGGCCCTAGAAAGGGTTAAGATGGAATTCTTTGAGAATAATTCTAATATTCAATTGAATTTTAGGAAAGGAAACCAGAATCATTAATCATAAGCTCATTTTGTATGTAATAAATTCTTTTTTTGTGTGTGTATGTATGTAATAAAATCAATTCATCCATGCTTTTAAAATTATTTTCTAACATCTTAAAGCCTTTTAATTTCTCAGTTACTTGGTTTTCTCATGCTTCTCAGAGTCTTAATTTCTTTGACTTCAACTGTCCATTGTTAATACTTCAATATAATTTTAAAATCACATACTTGAAAAAATTTAATGTGTTAAGTTTGCTTAACATCATAATTTGCCGATTTATATTTCATAAAACCTTTCCCAAAACTATATAAACTCTGAAAACTTCCTGATAAGCTCTTTTCTTGTTGTCTGTATTGTTATGGTAAATGTATCACTTAAGCTCTTAACCATGGTTTACTAAGGATCTTTTCAGGGTGAAAATTTTTCCTTGTAAAATGAATTAAATGGATAGAGCTGTAATTTAAAAATACTCCTCTCCTGTTTATTTGCTTACTAAAAGAATTTTTTTTTACATATTTCTTATATTTAAGCTAAGTGAGAATTTTACATTAAATATCATCCTTAGTCTATATCAGCCACTAAATAATTATTTCATTTTTTAAAGTATGTTTATTTATGATCATGAATCAAAATGATGTGCTCTCTGTTGTGATACCAAAGATAAAAAGAAAGTGTAAGAAATCTACCCTCACATTTTATGTATAAAGGAAGCGAGCTCTGTTATTTAGAATACAGCACTACAAAAAATTGCTAATTTGGCAAATCTGTTTTGACTTTTGATGTTATTCATACATCCAGATTAATACATTTAGAGGTATTGACATAACAGGAATTAAAGTTATAGTAATTAGATTTTAATAGATATAAGGAAGAGGAACATAACTACCCATTCAACTGAAAAATTTAACTGTTTTTATCTTTAAATGTAAATTGTGAAAAAAAAATTTTAAAGTTATAAATGCATTAAATTTGTCATATTACATGTTACATGGTTGTTGAAATGTTTGTTTGTAATAAGCTTTCTGTAGTAGCAATTATATCATGAATTAAATGAACATAACTATGATAAATTGTATTGTTATTATTATTTAACTAATATAAATATATTGAGATCATTCATTGATTGCCTTAAATTTTATTAACTTATAAATATTTTTAAAAAATAGGTTTTAAAAGTATTTTCAGCTCTTATATTTGGAAATTGAGAGCATTAATTTACTATTAGATTTTTGCTTAACTTAATTAAAGTAAAAGAAGAAAATATTATTTTCATGTGGTTAATAACTCCAGAGTTTAAGTAAGAACAGTAGTCTTAAGTGACTAGAATCTACAAGTTGTGAAAGGTGTCATTGGGAGTTAGTGAGTAATATTCTTGCATAGCCATATGTAATTTTATGAATATTGTAGTTGCTAATGCTTCATCAGAGTATTATTACATATCTCATATGAGTTTTACTTATTTATTAAAATGACAGGTTTAATTGCTTGCAAAATTAGTAGACTTTTCATCTATTGGTATACTGTATCAGAGATATAAAAACTATAGATATTTTAATGTTTTGATAATTTAATGTACCACCTTTACAAATATTATTTTGTTTAATTATTGATATTGCTTCTATTTATTCTACTAAATATGAATATTATCTAATTGCTACATTAAAAAGATAGTAAAAAAAGAGAAAAACTTCTGAAGCTCTATGATTTTTAGTTGGAAAAATTTTGACAATAAGAAATAGTCGATAAAATCTAGAATAAATGTGGAATTTTTGAATTTAATCATTATTATTGAAAGCTATGTATTTTTCACTTAATAAAATAATCTTAAATGCAAGAAAAAAAACACATTAAAGCAGAAAAAGATACATATAAAAATAGTAATTATATCTATGGCCTTTTTCAGGTCTCTATATGCTTAAAACATGCTTAATTTGTTTTGAAAAGAATCTAAGTTTGACATTTTTTTTGTATTAAAATTCATATCAAAATTTTCAAAAGTTCAAAACTAAAAATTGCTTGGAATATCCATGGGCAGAAGAAATAGTACATTTAAATGTTTTACTATATTATTTGTTTATTCATTTCCGATATGGACACAATGATTTGTAGACACTCTTTATTAATTGACACCAAGTCATAGAAGATAAAGTGAAAGATGGGGGGGGGATACATATTAATATATATGTACTGTGGCAATATCTTTAATTTTTACATTTGTAATATTAAATAATTTCATTAGATTCAGTTGAAAGTCTTCATTTCAGCTCTTCTTCCTTGTTTATTTTGTCATTGTTCTTTGAAGTCAATATAGCATGTATCATTTTAAATATTATATATCACTGCATTATATTTATTTTTATGAATTTTTTATTTACATTTTTAAAGTATGTAATACTATCTTCCATTAGATTCTCAATTTTGTTTTAAAAATAAACAGATTTAGAAAAATAAGTATGAGGATATTTGGAAAGGCTTTACAATTTTTTACATGATATAAGTTTTCTTTCTGTATATGAATTTAAAAATGTTCATGGAGTTTTAAGTTTTAGTTTAACGAAGGAAATAATCAACTTGAATATTCTGTATTTAAGCTGTACTAGAACTTTTGTCTAACTAATTTCTCTTGTAGTATAAAAAGTAAATACTGATTTAATGTTTCTACTTGAAGTTTGTAATTGAAGATTATTATATGTATATTGTATGAAAAAATGATATTAAGAAAGTAAGAATGAATAATTTAAAATAAAATCAATTCACAATCTTAAAAACAGTAGCCTATGGAAAATTTTTGACTAGAGTCTATAAACATCAATATAAATATATAATTTATATGAAAAGATAAACTGTTTTAAGTAGGACTATTAAATTTTTCTCTCTCATTATTTCATTTTGGGTTAAAAAATCTTTGTAATCTTATCTGCTAAATGAAGGGGATAAAATCCTGCAATACTATGAATAATAAAAAAGAAGCTAAGCATTAATTAATGATAATTAAATAGAAATTCTGTAAAGTAATAATTATTTAGCAAAAACTGTCTTTGAAGTTAAGGTAATTTTTTAATATGTATATATATTTATTTATATAATGCACATACAAAAATGAAATTTAATGCCTATAAGGTGTTGCATTTCCATTAGCATGAAAACAGCAATTTTACACAATGAAACCTGATCAAAGGCTGCTATTCTTGGCATATTTTTTCATAATTTAGCTGCTTTTATGAGTATAAAAAGCATTTAATACCAAAATGTGATATTATTTTAATAGGAAGTGATTTGATTTGCCCTTTTTAATGCTCTGTTAGTGTTGATAACATAATCCTCTCATTCCCCCTTTTTTCCATCCTTTCTATTACAAAGTATTTTTCTATAGATGAATCCATTATTAAGATTGTGTGCATGTCTATATTATTACTATGCTTAAAAAAATAGGTATAATATTTGTATGAAAAATTATTTTTCACAAATTTCAGTTAGTACACCAGTCTTCTTTTCTGCATTAAATATTACACTTGAAGATATTTTGATTTGATCTGAAGGAATCATACTTTTTGTATTTATAGTGTGTATTTCTATGACATTTTGTGATACATTTCTTTTAAGTACAAGACTAATAATTTGTTATGAACAGTATGTAGAAAGTTTTGTCGTTATGGGCTAAATTGTATCAAATTTAATTTGGCTGGGAGAAAGACAAAAGTAATTTTAATGCAGTGTTTAATTGGCTGAGACTATTAAAAATATTTTATGATAAAAGGTATTCTTGTTTTAAAATTTCTAATTAATAAATTTAGATTTGATAAATTCTATTAATTATGTGTTCAGATTATTAATACATTAATTAGCTGTTTTTATTAAAAATAAAGAGGTATACTTGTTTGATTCTCCTTATTAAAAAAAAAAATTGAAAAAGCAATGGTAGTTTATATGTTGTAAATACTTGAAACATTTCCACTGCATATTTGATTTTGAAAAATTAATCTTGAGTAGTTTAATATTGAATTTATGAAAACAAATATTCTATTTTTAATTTGAAATAGGTTTATCTTTTAACTAATTGGTTTTAATTAAAATTTTCTTTTGTGATTAATATTTAAAATTGAGATTATATAAAATTAAAATTTGTTCTTTGGTTCACATTTATAAAGATTTTCAACACTTCTGTTAGATAATAAAAAAATGTGGTGATAATTGGAATAATAAATAAAGTTGGAGAAATTATTCATTTTCATTAAAAGTTTATTTTGTAATAAAAATAAACATGATTATTTATTAATGCCATTAAAAATTATAAAAAAATTATATATTTATTTGTTTATTTCTAGTCAAAAAGTCAAACTTTTTCCTTGATGTAAGTATAAACATTGAGAAATACTTTAATCATGACAAATACATGCTGGTTGTAGTTTGTTTCTGATAATATTTATTCTTTTCATTGTTTCAAAGCAAAATTCAAACTTTGTTATTAGAATTGTCAAAATATTTTTTTTTAAAAAAAGGGGATAATTGCATATTGCTGTATCCATAAATAAATAGTGGCGTCTTTAAATGGGATAAAATATTATGTTCTTTAAAGGTGCTCCATAGTTAAATCAAGACTGAAACACTGGGTTACAACCCCAAATAGAACTAGATGGAATAATATTGGGGTTCCAGAAGATTTCATACTAATTTTTTTTCAACCTTTGTAGATAAAAACTGTTAGTAACATTTAATAATAATTTTTATCCACAATTTTTTTTTAACATAAAGCTTAACAACTTAGTGTTTTAAAGGTAAATTTTTTATTTGATTAATTAATATCTTCTTTTCTTTTCTTTTTTTTTAAAATTGGTATGAAAAATTCTTCTGGTTGGAAAAGGATTTTTAGAAGAAAAAAGTTCTTGTAGAGCAATGGAAATATGTTTGGCAAACAATACCTGGGATTGTGTAGCTGCTGATATTTTGTATTATTATATTTACCTAGAAAAATTGTATTTATATGCTTTTCTTTTGCAGAGAAATAAAACTGGTGTAATATCAATTCCTCTTGTAAATTTTTTCTTCTGTTTTAAAGATTCTGCTTTTCGATTTTTTTTTTTCTTTCCAAAGAATTTCAAAAAGGGTGTTATTTCTTGCATTAAATTGTTAGTAAATTTAAATGTAGAGTGAAAATAAAATAGGAATTTATATTCTGGGAAAAGGCTGTGGATATGCCTGTATATAAGCTGTCACTTACGAAACAAACAATGTGAAGATTGGAATTGAGTTTACAAGTACTTATTGATCTGTACGATACAATATATTCAAGTATAATACACACAGATAAAGAAAGCATTTGAGATTAAGAGAACCGAAAAGCGGAATCTGTGGATATCCTCAGAAACAACTGCTAATTCAAGTTTTGTCAGATTTTCTAGCCTTTACTATAAAATTTAACTTATAATATAAATTTGAAATGTAAAATTTTCTGTAAATGATTAAAAAAACTTTATTATCCTTGATATTGAAAAAAGTAGAAAAATATTGGAATTTCAAGAAATTCAGTTAATTGTTAAAAAAAAGACTCATGAGATTGATTTTAAATGAAACCATATTTTTACTAAATTTAGATTTCTTGAAATTCAGAATTATTGTAGGTAATAAAAAATCTCTTTTCTTTATAGTCACTGATGCAGAGCTTCGGAGATTAAAAGATGCTTTCAAACGCTCAGCAAACTTAAACTGTGTTATTACCAAGCCAGGATTTATCAAAGATGTGTTAGGCGAGTTTGTTCCTTTAAAACTTGCAGAGGTATGTAAACAAATTTTGTTGGTTGATATAATTTTGATTAAACTCCCCCCCCCCATCCTTTCCTCAGAAACTATTAGATTTTTATGAAATGCTATGCTATGCTTATGCTTAATTTTTTTAAAGTTTATTTAATATAGTTTCAGTTAATTACCTACTTTAATATTCAAAAAGTTTTGAATTACTCATTTATTGATATTTTTTATTCAAATTTTCACCCCATTCTTAAACAAATAATTTCAGCCTAGTATTAATATCAAAGCTAAATGCTTTAATATTGAATATATGCAAGTATATCAATATAAAAAGACTTATAAAAATTTTAAAAATATGATTGTTTTTAAGGATTTAAAACATAGATTCTTTTAATGAGGAATTCATTAAAGTCATTGCATAATATTCCATTACAAAATTTGCATAATGTATTAAGGATAACTTCTCTAATTTTAAAAAAATACATTCTTGTGAATAATTCTTTATTTGATTTTCTAGTATATCTTTCAAGCATGCGGAGGTACCAGCAAAGGAATAACATTCAAGGATCTTTTATCTGGCTTGGTCCTCTTGACAAGAGGAGAAGAACATGAAAAAATAAAATGTAAGAATTGACAATTTTATGTATTATGTATATGCATAAAATACATTAGAGAAATTATATTAGATAGAATTAAAATTAAGAGCAAGGATCTTTTAATTTTTCTCCTATTGCTTTTTATTTATGCATTTCAAATCTTTTACTGCCTTTTTGAGATCTTATAGGATTATATTAATTTCCTTATAGTTACTCATGTTTACTGTTACAAAATCATTGAACAGAATAATCCTCTCTCATTGTATGAAAAGTTATGCCATATGTTTATGTAAAAGTGTAATATTTTAATGACATGCTTTGAGCTTGTAGAAATCTAGCAAATCCAACTACCTAGAAATATATTATAAAATTTAATAATTTTTTTTGAGTAATGAGGTATATTTATATTACATTATGTACATGTATATTTATACTTCTAAAACTCCTTACTCGAAACTTAGTTTACAAAATTTTCTATTTTAAATATGTTTTTTAAATACAATATAGTGAGTTTCCACATGTGTGTATATCAGTAACAGTATTTTTATAGTAATTTTGTTTACTATATTTAAATTTATAATTATGCTGCTTTTCTATAAAGAGGTATGGTGTTTTTTTTAAAAATATGTTTTAAAGACTTAAGAATCTATTTAATATCTATAAATTTGTTCAAGTAAATTTATAGGAAATATATGCAAAAACTTATTGCATGTAAAATTAGTAGTTATTGCCTATATATATATATATATATATAATATAATATCCAATTCTCATCTTGAGGAATATGGCTATTTTAAATTCATCCCTTCCCAAAGAAACCTGAATTGAAAAATGTTTGTTTTTGAAAATGTAGGGGGAAAGAATGTTATGCTTGAAGAATCTCCTTCATGTGCATAAATATCTCAATATGTGTACATGTTTATTTCAGCATTCAGAAAAATGCTGAAACGGTACACATAACAAAAGCAGTAAACAGTAACAGTACATATGTTCCCCATTAGCTTAGTAAATATATTAAAGAAGTAAATCTTCTATCTTGAACCTTTTAAATTCAAATAAAGAATGGACCAGCAGCACAAAGTTTGATTGCTTTGTTTCAATTTACCAAATTAAAAATATGGAGAGTTAAATTCTTTCTAATGTATATCTTAGAATATTTACTTCTAACTTTGAAGGAGTGTTTTTTGAGAATAAATTGAGCAATTTTGGTGAATAATGAGAAACATATTTCATTTGAAAAGTTACATTTAAAAATATTGAAATGGTAAATAATTCTTCACTCATTTTGCAAGGGTGAGTTGCTGAAAGCCATATAACTAATGAGTGAATTAGCTTTAAAACTTTTATCTTCTGGTTTTCAGTTACTTCTCCCCCCTCCCCCCGAAAAATAGACCTAGTATTGTAAGAGAGGTTGAAATGGGCTTAACATTGTAAGAGAGATATGAAATACTATATTACTTTATAATCGAATGAAAGAAAGTTATAGTTTGTTTTACATTTTGTATTATAAAATTGATCTATAAAATTTTTTTGTGTGTGTAACTAATTTTTAAGTAATTTTTACAATAATTAAGAACATTGAAAAAAACCTATTATGCCTCAGATTTTAATATTCTTAAATATATTTTCATTCCTAAATGTAAAATAAAAAAAAAGTTAAATAAGTAATTTTTTAATATAAAATCTGAATAATTGTTTTTTAAAGCTTAAATATGCAAATTGTCGAGTACAATCTTCAGCTAGCCTTAATAAATCTACATATTCATATAAATGTTTTTAAATAGCCCCGTATTTCTTGTATTTTTTTAAAACAATTTATCAATTTTCTTTATAATAAATAAATATATTTGAAATAGTCTTCCTATTTCATAGGATATTTAGAAACTGGAGCTTATTTCATTCATTCAGTTTAACAATTTTCTTTCAATATGTTTATTTATTTATTTTGATTCTTAATTTAGTTTTGATTGTACTTTCAAGTTTTGACATTTAATAAAAATGTTAAACACTTTTCTGTTGTACATTACAGTTATCTTCTGTTTATGTTGCAATGAAAATGGTACTCATGTTCAAAAAGACGATTTAGTGCGTCTAGTTCAAGCATGTGATAATGGATATGTTCCAGAAGCTATTGCAGATTGCTTTTCTGATGTAAGATAGCTTATAAAAAACCTTTACTTATGATTTTTATTGTATAAATGATTGAGATAAATGCTTTTAATCTGAGTTGGGTGAGATATCAACATGTAATAAACAGTTATCATTTAAATTCATTTAATTAATTATATGTATTATGTGAGCAGTTGCATCATTTTTTAATATTAATTTAATTAAGATATTTTTTTATTTTTAAAGAAAGCTAACTAGAACTCTTGTTAATAGGATTTATTCTTTTAATATGAAATTTAAATGCTTTTAAAAGAATCATATTTAATAGTTGATTTTATATTTTGTTTGTAAATTTGAAAATATTGAGTATATATATATATATAATATCTTGTTTATATTTATATATAATATAAACAAATATTTATATACTTAAATATAATAGTAATAATTATAAAATATATATATAGTTATAATAGTAGTAATTATAAAATATATAGTTATATATAATTACATATTTTGAAGATATATAAATTGGAAAAATATTGAAGGAAAGAAATTTTTTAAATTGTGGTGTTATTGTATTAATACATTGTTATATTGCTTTTTTTAATTTCTCAGGTTTTTAATAATGTTTCTAACTATTAAATAAAAATTTTAATATCTAATAAAAATTTTAAAATAATTTTTATTCATGAACCAAATTTAGTTTGAATACATTGGAATTGTAACAATAGTTAGCATCTACATTTTCTCTTTTAATAATTTGAAATTTTGTAGCATAACCTATTAAAAAAAGAAAAAAATTATCATAGATTTTTTTTTCATATGCTCATTTTTATTTATTTTTAAATCTTCAATTTAAATTTTATAGTTCTTTCTTCAGTGTTTTTAATTATCATGTTTCTTCGTTAGCATAGCATCACTTATCTTTCTTATCAAATTTGATGAATAATTTATCAATGTCTATGCAATATAAATTTTGTTATATAGCATTTAGATTCTTGTCAGAAGTTTGGTTTAAAGCACTTTTAATGCTGTTCATGTTTTAAAGATAATTATTAGTTTCAAAAGTGTCTATTTAGAAGTTGATAATTTCTTCAATTAGCTTCGTAAATATATTTTGAATGCATTTTATATTTTCATACAGTGTTTATAATTAGAGATGAAAATAATATTTAATAATACACAATAATATTTAATATTTATAAATACAATAATATTATTTACACACAATAATATTTATAAATACAAAAGTTGAATTTCTAGCAATTTCAAAATAATAAATTGTCCATATAAATAAAGATTTTAAAAAAATTATTGTGGGCTTTTGATATTTGCTCTTAAAATATTTATTAAAAAGAACACTTAATCTATGTATACTTGAAGTTATTGTACAAAAAATATTTTGTCACCTAAATTTTTATAAAAATATTCTAGAGTTATTTATACTACAGTAACATGAATATGATAAAATTAACATCTTTTGGTTTAAAATAAGCTTTTATTTTTTATAATTACTAATTAATATGCAAATGTGGCTACATATTAGAACTTATAATTACTTCAATTATTGCTTTTATTCACAAAACCATAATGATAATAGTTTTGATTTGAAATTAAAAATATATTATCTCTGTAGAGTGAACGTGTTACATTTGATGAATTCAAAGATTGGCTGCTGCACAGAAAAGATGCCACTTCTTTGACACGCTGGTTATTATGTGAAAGGACTACTGTCACATTGTCAAATGAGTTAGAGACACCAACATTTTACCAAACTCTTGCTGGTGTAACACACTGTGAGTTAATTGCCTTTTGAACTTATAATAAAAAAATTTTCCTAGCAATGTGTTAACTATTGAATATAATTACCAATTTTTAAATAGAAAAAAAAAATATTTTAATCATGGAGAGAGAAAAATATTTCAAGGAAAATTATGTGGAATTTTTCTCAATTTTCAATATTATATAAAAATGGTATGATACAATTTTAAATTTAAATTATTTGTTCTGTAGTGCAAGAAACTGATATAATAGATCTTGAAAAAAGGTACTGGATTTTAAAAACACAATCCAGGACTGGACGATTAGATTTGGACACTTTAAGGCCTCTTATTTGTCCTCCTATTCCTATTGTTCTCTGTGAAGGTAAGTTTATATTTTTAGGAATATATCTTTTAAAGGAATTTTTGATCGGTATTGGTATTTTTTTTTTTTTTTGTTTCCCAATGGGGAAATTAATGTCTGTTTATTAATCAGCTTTCAAAGCAAAAACTTTTGATTAAAAGTTATTCATCAAATTTAGTATGAAACAAAAGATTTCTTTTATGAATTTCAAAAGGTACTTGCTTGATCACGATAATTTAAATGCTCTTTGTATTTGAAAAACTTAAATTCAAAACTGACTCTTTAATTGGGAAAAACGTTGTTTGAATGTTGCATTTGAAAATTATCATTCAATTTTTTTTTAGATGCTCATCAAATTTCTTAGATTTAAAAAAAACATTTTTCAAAGTATGAGGGTTGTCTTTTTAGATATTAAATTAAGTATATTTAATTTGTCATTAATCCTCCAATATCGGGATATATTTAATCACTTTTTATATGTCATAAATAAATAATACAGTTTTTTTATAGTGTATTATTCATTAAATACCTTAGAAGTGGTAGTAAAAATTTTTTTTTTGTTGATAGATACAAGTAAGTTCATGATTGTTTATAAATATGCAACATCACATTAATAATAATGTTTAACTGTTAGTAAATTAACATAGAAATAGAGGCTTTTGTTGTGTACCATGTTCTGGTACAATTTGTCTATGAGTACTAATTGTAAATATCCAGAATTATTATTCTGTCCACCAAAGCAGTCTAAAAGCAATGGTAGAAAAACTCTTGTGATAAGGTATAGGAGAGAGGGCAGGAATTTTCTAATGCATTAATATTTTCCATTACATGAATAATAAAGCCTGTTTTCTTTTCTTTTTTTTAATATCATTTACATTTTTTGAATAATCAATGAATATATTTTTCTTGATGCTGAGAAATTCAAGAAAAAGGCTATTTATTATAAACATACACTTGAAAAAAATAAACTTTCAATTCTAAGGAATTTATAGGAATTACAGTTTATTAGTTTTCTCTATAATGATGTGATTAAATAAAAAGTATCAATTTTAAATTTCTAAAATATATCATTTGTAGAAATAAAATTAAAAAAACTTGCAGAACTTATTGAGTTACAGGAAAAAATTCATTTCTTTAACACTCCTTTCAATTTATATTTTATCACCATTTTAATAGAGCTAACCATTTTAAAATTTGTTTAAATTAGAATTATAATAAAAACATTTGTAATTATAATTTTTTTCCAATAATCATTTTTAGTAATGATGTACATAAGATAGGGTATCATTAGTGAGAAAATAGAAAGTAACTAATTTATTTATAATTAAATAGATCACAATTATTTTTCTTTATTGCTTAGGTATTTTCAATGCATTTGATGAAAATCAAGATGGTCATATTGATTTCAAAGAAATGGCTTGTGGCATCTCTGCTTGTTGCCGTGGTCCTGTAACTGAAAGACAAAAATGTATGTTGAGTTTCATATAGATTTTTGCAATTCTCATGTTTTGATGTACTTTATTAATTTGTTACAAATTTAGCATTTATTAAATGTATAAAAAAACTTAAAAGATATTCTTTATTCTTTCAGTTATCTTAGCAAGATTATTATTTAAGATATTTCTGCTAAATCTTACAGTATTGATAAATGCATAAAAAGTACCAAATAAACTTTTAAAATAATAGTTTAAAAACATGAGATGTAACCAGTTTAAAAGTTGTTACAAAAAGATATCTTTTGCTTTGGATTATATTTAAGAGCAATTATTCTTTATAGAAATGTAAGAGATTAAAATAATTTGTAAATAAAACAATGTTTTTTTTTAAAATCTTATGCAACCTTAAATCCATGGCATTTTTGAAATGGATTTTCTGAATTGTTATTCGTTGCACAATTTCCAATATTTTGGTGAATAATTACTCTCGACATTTTTCTTCTTAAACTTTGAAAGTTTTTGTCTATTACACTTAAAAGTTATAGTATTGATATATTTTTTTTCCATTTTTGTAGCAAAAGTACCAAAAATTCAAAGTTTATTAACTTGGAAGAATTTTTAATTCAGAATTTAATATTTTTTTTAATGCATGTATATATTTCCTGATGCATTTAAATACATTACTTATTCTGAAAATGAGACACATCTTTTTTGTTTATCCCCAAATCTTTGTTTATTTAGTCTCAATTTTGTATGTTTCAGTTTGTTTTAAAATATTTGATCAAGATCGTGATGGTATATTATCTGAAACTGAAGTGAGAAATATGGTCAGTGCCCTTCTGTATGTAAAGAATGACAATAGAAATCTCATCAAAATTGAAATGGTGGTAAGAAAAATTATATAAAAAAAAATATATATATCATATAATGTAAATGCTTTTTGCAAGAATTAAAGTGCAGGAAATACAAAAAGGTATGTTTTTCTATCTCTTTTTGTAGACTTCTCATTCAGGATCAGATGTTTCAGATATTGCAACTGAGATTATGGCAGGTCATGATCCAGAACAAGTAAGGGTTGAGGATATATATATATTCAATTTTTTTAGGTATTAGCATGTATTCAAACTAGCCAGTATTATGAATTAAATTTATTGTACCACTTATAAAATTAATATTACTTAGTTGTTTTGCATTAAATATTTTATAATATATTGTTAACTTTTACCTTAAACTGCATTAAGCTATTGGCGATTCAACTTATTTTATTATTTGAAAGCATGTTTGTTTATTTTTGATTTATTGTGCTATAAAATTCACTCAAGATCTAAAGGAGAAGATATAGTAAAAGTAATTATTCCGTCAGAAAAGATAGTATGCATTTTAGAATAATATTTGAGTGATTTTTTGTTGTATTTTTGTATTGTCTTATTAATTAAATAGGGTAAGCTCATTAATGGTATATGATAATTTAAACGTACTTTTATTTGAATTGGGCGTTTTGAGGGTATACCAACTTTTTCGGTAATTCTCTTCCAATAGGGTTTTGATTTAGTCATATAAAGAATCTTATTGAAATTTTATTTAATTACTTCAATTTGTTACTCTTTGTAATACAATATTACTTTCATTAAAAATTAATTTCATTATGTAGTTGGTGCTAATTTACAAAAAGAAATAATTTTATTACTTAAAATTTCTGTCATATTAAAATTTAAATATTTGTAAGTGGAGAATATTGGTGAATATATAATATATGAAAACAGATTATTAACTTGCTTGGAAATTCATTGTTGATATATGATAATTATGTATATAAATTTGTAAGGCTTTTGTCTTTATCTGACAATTTATGTTTTTTATAGTATACTAGATTTTCAGACTGAAAGAGTTTTATTTTATTACTTACTTAGGGTGTTTTTGTTATTTCCATGTCTTGACTCCTATTGTGCTTTTGTCATGCATTGGGCTAAAGAGAAAAGACCCTAATATTGTTCTAAGCCAAATAATAAAAAATATACTTCTCTTAATTATATATATTAAAATTTTTTTTAGAATTTCTGTGTTTACTTTAAAGATCTTCAGAATGCAAATAAATTATTCAATTGGAAATTAACTTCTGAATATATATTTTGTTATTAACTGTTTTTTTTTAAACATTACACAAGATACTGAACTGCAATATTTTATCAAAATGAGTTTTATTATCCTTAGTTGTTGCTCAATAAATGGGAATCTATGCAAATTTAGTAACAAAATTCTTATTATAAAAGGGAATAATAAACTTAAAATCCATAAATTCTTAATTGGCTCTTTATTATTTAACTGCTTCTATTCAATTCTTTTTAGTTCATATATTTATTTTTTGAATCAAAGTTTCATGTTTATTGAAGTTATAATATTAATATAAAAAATTATTTTGAATTATTCTTCTCACATGAGTTTACCGTTATTCATTAAAACTAATTTTTAAACTGACAACTGGACCTATAAGATTAATTTAGAAATTGATTTTATTTTTGAATTTAAATCTTATTTAACTAACTGAAAATGCATGAATGTGATATAAATATATTTTTCAGCCTGGTGCTTTAACCCTGGATGAATATCTTTTTTGGACAGTGGGCAGTAATCTCTCTTTAGAATTTTTGAATATCCTCTTTCAGGTATAATTTAAAGATGATCTATGATATATAGTTTAAAAAATATATTTAAACTTCAATTTATTATAATGATTATTTTTTATTTTTATTTTTAGGTTTGTCATGTTATATTTGGACTGCGACCTTATACAAAAGAAGACGAAGGTGAAATTATCAGGTGAATTTCAGAAACGTTTTCATTCTGTATTTATTGAATTAAGCTATATATTTTTATATACATATACAATGAATCACAAAATATTATGAACTTCTGTGAAAGCATTGACTACATTTGCTGTTGCTAGAGTACTACATCACATAGAAGCTTGCCATCTGTGACAATTATATGATGCCACTTAATTGCTGGGACATTAAAGATATCAATATATTAGTAACTGTTGGAGGAGTTCCATTTACCTATTGTCCATTTTTAGAGAAGGTTTCAGTCACAGAATTTTAAAGAGGAATAGTTGTTGGAGCATGTTTAACTGAAAGCCTGATGATGGAAACAGCAGACATCATGAGATGAATTATGATTATAGTGGTATCAGCCATTATGACATCATTCAGGAAATTCTGTAAAATGGCATCAGTAAACACTATAATGG
Organism: Argiope aurantia; assembly: GCA_026543865.1. Taxonomy (NCBI): domain Eukaryota; kingdom Metazoa; phylum Arthropoda; class Arachnida; order Araneae; family Araneidae; genus Argiope; species Argiope aurantia. Next base: position 1,956,863 of record JAPMOR010054712.1, on the reverse strand, counting down.
GAAAAAGGCAGAGGCAATTTTTTGAGATAATAATTGGTTACTTTTATGTTTGATGCATAAAATCCTGCTTTTTTTTTTTTCTTTCCTACTGATTTTTAAGTTTGGAGACAACTTCTTTTTGGTTTGAGATGTTATATTTTGGCATTTCTCTTAATAGAAGGACAATAGGCAATTGCTATGAGAGCATTTTGGCTGATGAATTTATTAGTTTATTCAGATTGATCTCTTGAGAGTGAATGCTCTTTCAAGATTGCAGCAACTCTATCCCCTCTGCTAGTTTGGAAGAGCATGTCGATAAAATAAATAAATTTTCTTGCCATATCCTGGTTGGTGGGGCGTTGGATTCGCATCCCTCGGATTGTGAGTTCGAACCTCGCTGGCCGATGACTCTCGTTGTGTGTGGTGGCTGGCGCATGTATAAATCTGTTGTGGCCACAAAGTCCTCTAAATCAAGACAATACCACTGGGGATACTGGATCAGAGGTGACCGTTCTCTGATTCAGGTCTAAATTACGATCTGTGGTTGAGTGAATGAAATGTATGAATGATGTCCGCTCTGTAAAAAGTGTTGTGACGCATGAGTAGCTAGGATGTACTCTTGGCCCTAGAGGGCGCTACTGAGAAACAAGAGACGCTCACGGCTTAAAATCGCTGATACCGTCAGCGGGCTTGTCTATGACAAATGCCATTAGAAACAACAAAAACATTTTTTGTGCCTTCTCAGTTTTTCATCTTGAATCATATTGAAAGTTTGTGAGTATATTTTTGGAGTTCACACTCCTAGCTCAATTTCATTTACTAGTCACACTAATTAATCTACTAGAGGATTGTTTCAAATTATTTTTTCCATTATAAATGACCACTTGGCATGCATTTTACACCATAAACATTCTGTAATTTAAGCAAAGTGCAATTCACTCTCCTACCTTGATGACTCGGATTTTTCTTTCCCAGGTTTTCATATTATTTTGTCATTTGCTTGTAAACAGACATTTATTTCAATTGTAAATCAATAATAAAATTAATCCAATGCTGCAAACTCATTAACCCCTTGAACTCAACTCTTAATCCCTTGAAGGTAGCCAATTTAAGTTTCTTAATTTTAAGAGGAAGGATTAATATGAAAACTTACTTTTTTTTTCATAAAAAAAAGCTTTTTTTCATAAATTCCATATCAGGTAATAAAATTAAAAAATGAACTACAATAAAAAACTATAACATTTTCTGCAAATAATATTGAGTGTAGGAAAGCTTATAAATCTGCTTGTCTTTACATCTGTTATTGAATTTATGAAAATGATTTTATTACTCTGTTATAATTATGATTTATTTTCACAACATTCCCTTAATTACAACATTTTATGTATTTATATAATGTGTACTTTTTATTCATGTTTTTCTCCATGCCTTTTTCTTCTTTGCATAATTTTATTGTTGCATATTTATCTGGATATTTTGTATTTGACTGTATATCTCTTTTTTGTGTTTGTACACACACAGGTTTATATTTATATCGGTGAATATAATAAATCCCTGCATTTCTCTTTTATTTTTTATGCAGTTTTATTTGTATTTTATTATATTATGATGCTTTTTTTTAAAAAAATTTAATGTAAAAGATTTTTAATGTCCATACTATATTTTAAGGTCATGGATAGAAAGAGAAGAACGTAGAGGAATGCAAGTTGGACAGTTCTGGTACTTGATAGCAAGCGATTGGTGGATTTCTTGGAATGAATACGTTGATTTCCAGGTTAGAAATCTTCACTCAATCAAATTATTAAGTCTTTATAAATTTTCTATGTCATTTCCATTCAGTAAAAGTCTAATGCTATCACTGCATTATACATTTAGGGTGCTCTAGCAAGTGGATGCTGTACACCTACATATCCATCTGGTAGTTTAAAAAGAAATAGTAAAATGCAGCGACGAGTGGATGGTAGTGTTGCTCAGACTGATGATGGCAGTTCTAATGTAATATTGTCTAGTATAACAAGTGTGGGAGATGATACTACTCCATCCCTGTCTGAAAGTATAAACAGTATATTTAGTTCTCTAAGTAGTGAAGGCTCTTCTTTATCATCTAGAAATAGTGATCAACAGGGGAATGTGTCATCTGTTATAAAGAAAAGCAACAGCTTACAGGTACTGCAGTTTTCCCCTTCTTTTTCCATAAACTAATTCTTTTTGGAAAAAAAATTGTCAGAAATGATACTTAAATTGCCATGGAAAAATTAGCATATTAATTTAATGACTATCTTAGCATATTAGTAGTGTTTCGTAATTACAAATTGGCTATCATTTATTTTTGATTAAAAAAACTAGGTTTGAAGGTTACAAGGCAAAGACCAATTATAAGAAATCATAATATTAATTAGCTTCAGTAGTAGAACAGCTATCAAAACTAAAATGGGCAAACAAAATGAAACTATAAAAACAACACATTTTTTTTAATGGTCTTTTTATTTAGCTACCTAATGCTACTTCACTGAAATTTTCTAAAATTATCAAAATATTATTGTGAAAAAAGTGCAGAATTTCATAGACTATATTTAGAATACAGAAAACTGATAGAATAGATAAGAATTCCATGAAATTCCCTTTTTATCTATTTTCTGTTTAGGATAGATAAGATTGTTTGGATTTTTTTCTCTTAGAAATAGTAATATTATAATCATGAACAGTTGTATCATACATTCTTGATTTAATGCTTTTTTAATAAAGTTTCAAATCAAAAGTTTTGGTTTAGAATTTAATGAATTCTAAAATAAGAGTAAAGTAAAGGATAAGTAGCAAACAGTGTACTGTTTTAATGGAATATTTTTTTATTTGTTGACTGCTTCTTTTACATTGAAGATACGGATGCAATATAAAATTTTTCTTGTTCTTCTAGCCTCCTGAGCTTGTAAGAACTCCCAATCATTCACCAAATGTTCATAGAAGGACATTTTCTCATGTGCCACAACGTCCAACATCAATCGATAACTCTTCACTTATTGTTCCAAATACCTTAAAAGTATGTTGATATTTTATATGTATATTAATCTTATTTTATTTTTTAAATTAAATAATAATGGAATAATATTCACATATCAACATTTGTATTATATTTAATAAATGTAAATTCTAAAATTATTGCAAATTTTTAAAGGTAATATTTCTAACTGGTGAAGGTGGAAGATTACGAAAGAATCCACCTCTTGTATTGGGAAGAGATTATGTCTTGGTGCCAGAAGCTGTGTGGAGGGCTCTTTCCCAATGGTATGGAGGATCTCCACCTTTACCCAGGCAGGTGAGTTGTAACAAACTGTACATAATTAATTTAATTTAAGATATATCTTTCCATTCAAAATTGAATTATATATTATTTAGCAGATCAATAGCCAATAACAAATATTGCTAGATAAATTTTTAAAATTTATTTTGAAATTATTACAAAATTTAAAGTGTTTTTTAAAGTTTGGGCAGATTTGATTTTCAGAGTGTATCTTGAAATATGAAAATTTTGTTTACTTAAGAACATTAATACAAGGTCTGTATTTTAGGTAATATTGTCTCGTTGTGGGGTTCCAGAACTTGAATTATACCTTATCACATTGAAACTCTACAGGCATCAGCCGAGTGCAGGACGTCCAGTGGCTAATCCATGGGCTGGTGCTGTTGGCAATGTTTCATCAACTTATAGTAAGCATAACAATTGTAGTTTCTTTGATCTCTTTATATTCTTCATGATCATTTAAAATATAGTTACTGAAAATTATTAATAAACTTTTTGCAGAAAGTTTTAGTTTAATTACTCTTTCATTGATACTTTTTATATTAGCACGGTTATTTAATATAAATGTCATTTTCCTGGCTAGCTATCTGTTTGATCCTTCTGAATATATAATTCTTGTAAACTGAAACAGTACATAAATACTTAAAAATTAAAAAAAAAATGAAATAAAACTTATTTTAAAATAGCTATACAAATATTATGTTTTCCATGCTACGTTTACTTATATTATTTGAATTTATTAAAGTAAGAAAAGAAATATGAAGATTTGCAGAATTAGAAAGATTTTAGCAAATTATAGAAGAAAAATTTAATTTAAAATATCCATGGTATATAAAAAAATATGGAGTTTTTGCGTTTTCTCAATTTTTTTATTCTTTCAAATTCCAGTATGCATTTATAAAATTATTTTTAATGGATCTAAATTTCATACTATCATATTTACAAACATCATGCATCTTTTTTTCATGCATCATCACCAATTTTTAATTATTTTTTAGAAAGTAGCATACTTTTAAAAGCTTATTTTTAATAAAAAAACATCTTGTATTTTCAAGATTTTTAATTTACATGGCAGTCAGTATTTTTAAGAAAGTATTTTCAGAATAATAAAATGAAAATAAATTTATTGTAATTGTTGACCTTATACTATACTAATTTTGGAATGATTTTAAGCAAAATTATTATTTGATTATAAGTTTGAAGAGTATTACATCATGACTTTTTTTTTTATTTTGCTGTGAAGAAACAAATATTTTATGCTCTTTTATTATGAGAATAACTCATTCTTTCTATGTTACTAAATATTGCATCAGATATAATATTTGCCTTTAAAAATACAAATAAACTTACAAATGAAACTTCTGTAATTTTCATAAATTTGAAAGTCTCATTTCCTTGAAGAACCCCAGACTTTTTTTCCTACTGGTATTTCTTTGTAGGTAGCTTATTTTTATGCATTAAAGTATTAAAACATAAAGTACTGTGGCAATGTTATCAGTAAAAAAAGGATAATTTTATTATTTTCTGGTATATATAATTAGAAATAAATTTTTATTTTTTACAAATTTTTGTAATAATTTCAACAGTTTTTATATTCTAATGTTTCTAAAAGTTTTTAATTTGTTTTGAATTATTGCTATGGTTTTTAATAAAGAATCCATTTATCTGTAGGAAGAATTTCATGTAGTAACATTTTTTCTGAGTAACATTTGCAGAAGTATTTTTTATTTTTCTATACATATTCTTACATTTTCATTGTTTATAGACAGTGGTCCATCCATGTATGTTGGTTCTCTTCCTCCAGTAAACAAAAGATATTTAGCTTACTTGGCATCATTTAGCCATTTGGCTACTTTACGCCAAGTGTTTGAGTTTATATGTATGCGTCTTCGCTTACGTCTGGAAGAAACACGTCTTTGGCTATATAAAGATGATGTAAGTTTTTTTATTTCTTTATTTGAGCTTGGTTGTTTTTATTGCTTTTTCTCAATTTAAAATTCATATGTAAGATAAATATAATTTTATATCCAAATGTTCAGGTTGAATTAATTAACTTGACTTTGAAACAGAAGTTGAAAACCATGAATGGCACTAATTTTAACTTGATATTTTTCCCAAGAAGTTTCTTTCTGTAATGAAATTGCTAAATTAATTGTTGAAAGATGTTTTGTTTTTCTGTATTGTATCCAAATATTAAAATGAATGTAACATCATCACTCATTAGCATACCTGCCATCATTAAAGCTAGATTAGACATCAAGAATCTATGAGAGAATAGCTCAATAATAAAAGATGCATTTGTTGGACTACATTCATTGAAGAAAATGCTACTAAATGACATAATGCCTATTTCTTTGATAAGATAAGATGTGATAATTTGATGAGATTGTCTATATAATCGTTGCATAAATCCATGCTGTTTTTTTTTTTGTATGAGAGTAAAATGTTTGAAATTAGAGTACTATATTAGTTATTTTGCATCTTTTAAGAATTATATTTGCATCTATTGAATTAATAGTTGTGAGTTATATTTTAGTTTTCATTATTCCATTCTTTAATCTGAAAGTATGGTATTTAACTACCTTGAATTTGAAGACTATCAATTGGAAGCTTTTTTTAATATTAAATGTTTTAAATATGTATTAGAATTAATACACAAAACTTAAAATTTTTGGAATTAAAATATTTTCTGTGATTATTATTTATCTGAATAAAATTTAAATTACAATTATATTTTTTGCTGCATGAATAGATGCAATTATATTTTGCTGATATTCAAAATAAATTATTTATTTAGTTTCACTTGCTGGACATAGATTTTGTGATATGAATTGTTGGAAAAATGTTTAATATTTTATTGCTCTAATGTGTTTGAATATTGCATTTTTTTTAAAAATCCAAATTCTTTATCTTTTAACGAGTATTCACATTTTCATCATCTCATGTAGTTAAATGTATTATAATTAAAATTAGTATAAAAAATTTTAAATATAAAAAAAAAACACTTCTTTGTTGTGCATTTTTTTTTTTACTTTTTTGAAAAACTTATGAAAAAATTGTAATAAAAATTACATTTTTTTTATAAATATTAAAATTGGCAATAAGAATTTCATATATACTTTTAATAATTTTTTTAAAGAATTGTAAAGTATAGTGTTTGTTAATATGCTTTTTTTTGTATTTCTTTAAAATGGCAGAGAATTTAAATGGTATCTTTTTAAAATGAATAATAAAAAAAACAATATTTTTATTTTCATTAAGTGCTATTTAAATTGGTAGTTTAAAGACATCAGTCTTTGTAGCATTTAGGGTAGAGTAAAAATTTCATCATTTGTTTGTAATTGATTTGAATGAGATAATAATTTAATTGTGTACCTGAAGCGTCGTCGTGTGATTATAATTGACAATTTATTCATATTTTTATTCTTTTTTACCCCGGATACAGATTTTTAAAACTAACTATCCTTTTTGACTAAAGAATTAAATTGGTTTATGTTAAAACTGATGGATTTTAATATAATTGCCTTTGTACTATCAATATTTTGTATTTAGATTCTACTTCTCTTTATAGAGTAACCTTTCACTTCTGGAAGAAGAAAATTTAACTTTGCTACAATTGGGAATTGAAGATAATGAACAAATTTTAATTGAAGGTAAAATTAATCCCAATGTTATCCATTGATTATTGCATAACCTATTTGTATATCAAGTACAAGTATATATCCGCAAATGTATATAACCTATAAGTTTACAAATATCTCTCCTTCTGCTCTAGTTCGTAACAAAGACCAGACATGGCCTGAAGAAATGACAAATGTAATGAATGCAAAATTTGATCAAAAAAGTCAAGGTCAGTTTATAAATTTGAAAATAAATCAATTTCAGTATGCTTGTTAACTTATAATTCATAATTTATGTTGCATATTATTTTACTTTAGGTCCAACTGAAAAAGGGGCTACTGGACTCAATAACTTGGGTAATACTTGTTTCATGAATGCTGCTTTGCAGTGTGTTAGCAATACCAGGCCTTTGACAACTTACTTCAATTCTAATTTTCATCTTTATGAGCTTAACAGGTATATACATCTGATTTTTATATACTTTTATTAATTCTAGTCTGTTGTATTTAAATTTCTTTTAAAAACTTATTATAGAATTTAAAAAAATTTAACATCTAAATGATGACCTTTTTTGTGTGTGTGTTTGCACTGAAATAAAAAGTTTTAAAAATTCAATTATTGCTTTGATTCTTTGCATATTTATCGATTGTATTTTATAATCAAACAAGATGACTTCAATATTGCCATTTTATGATATTTAATAAAAAATACTACAATATTTATAATCCACAGAATAATTTTTTGAATTCAGGTTATTTGGACAAAAGTTATTTAACTGAATGAATTTAACTTAATTAACTGAATTTTTTAATCTGTGTATGCTCATTATCAAAAAGTAAAAAAGATGAAATTTTGTTTAAATTATATGTATTTATATATCTTGTATTTCAATATTAATATAAAATTTTTACTTCCAGAACTAATCAACATGGAATGAAAGGTCACATTGCAAAGCGATATGGTGATCTCGTACAAGACCTTTGGAGTGGAACGTCGAGAACTGTAGCGCCTTTAAAATTACGAGTAAGGAGATTGGAGTTATTTTCAATAAGCAAAAAATGCTAGCAAAATATACGCTCAGTGGTTATTTAATTGTTATATATTTTTTCTTCTATCAGAATGAATTTTATTATGAATCAGTAATTTCTGGTATATTGTATAAAATGGTAAAGCAATATCATAACTTGTGATTTATGGAAATTAAGACTTTTTTTTAAATGTTGACAATTTACCTTGTAAAATGAAAATTATTGTAAGCTTAATGATTTTTGTTACCAAGGATAAGGGAATTCATCGAATAAAAACTTAAATAATGAAATTACAGATTTCTTTATGCAAAGTAGGAAATTTCAATCTAATTAAAATTAATTTGCAATTTTGAATGAAACTGGCATGTGTGTATTCCAATTTAACAGTTTAGATTTGAAATAATTGAGAATGTTCATTATTCAAAATTCAATCAGTTTCAATCTCTTATACAACAGATATATATTATATTTCAGCAAATAGTTTTTAGTGACTTCAGAATGAGATTTTTTAATGTCTTTTAAAGTCAAATTATGCTATGTAAGGGCAAAAATGTTCATTTTTTTTAGTTGATTTACGATTATATAACTTATCCAGTTCGAAGCATATTAATCTTCTATACAAGTAGACTCGCAAGTGACTTCTGTTGAATAGCTTTGCTAGGCCTAGTAATTTTTAGATTAGCATATTGGGGGATAAAAATTGCTCTTTGTAATAAATTTGTAATTTGTCAGTGAAGCAAATTCCGTCTCTGTAAAATGGTGTTAAGTGGATTACCTTATGTTGAATATTAATAATGTTTTCACATAGAATAGACATATTAATATTTGTAACAATTGTTAAATTGAGTTAATTTGCTTGTTTTCTTATTTTTTAAATGGTTATTAATTTTTTTTATTAGTTGACTATTGGTAAATATGCTCCACGCTTTAATGGTTTTCAACAACATGATTCTCAGGAATTACTTGCTTTTCTAATTGATGGATTGCATGAAGATTTGAATAGGTATGCACTATTGGAAATGCTAAAAAAACTTTTTACAATAATATTAAATTATTTGCACTGCTTTGAGCAATATGTTTTTTGCTTTTTAATCAGAGTCCATGAGAAGCCATACTCTGGTTTGAAAGATAGCGATGGGAGACCTGATGAGGAGGTAGCTGCTGAAGCATGGGAAAATCATGTTCGCCGAGAACGATCAATAATTGTGGATCTTTTCCATGGTCAGTTACAATCAACTGTGAGGTGCAAGGTGTGTGGTCATACCAGTGTACGGTTTGATCCTTTCAATTACCTCTCTTTGCCATTACCTATGGAAAGCTGCATTCATCTAGAAATTGCAGGTATGTAAAATATTTGTTTGTTAAGTTTATTTCATTTCATAAGTATATAATTTTTTAGTAATTTTTTTATTGCTGTGGTTGTATTTATCTGAAAGCTAGGTTTGATTTTTAATAAAAATTAGGCTTTTCTAATGAATTTTTTCCTTTTCTTTTGTAATGGCAATATTATTAATATAACCTATAGTGGGGGGTCTATAATGTTTTTTATATATTCTCCAATTTATTCCCCATTCTCCCTACATAAAATCTTGGGTAAGACTTTGTATGTCATGTGTTTTATTGGTGAACAATAGTCATGTAATTTAAATATTTTGCATAAATCTAGCATTTTTACAGATGTGAATATATATTTTTGAATCCTTTTTTCTAACCATTTCAGCCCAAAATTTGTTGTGCAATTAGATTGTGGTCTCAAGATCTCACTCCGAATTTCATTGATTTAAGTCGTTGTACTTATGAGTTATGTTTACATGCATGGGCATGTGCAGACCAACAGACAATTGGCTCATTAACATATTTAATTCAAAATTTGATTAGAATCTGCATTTTAGACACTAAATCTGTGTGTTAAAATTTATTGATTTAGTTCTCTACATTTTGTAGTTATGGTATTCACTTGTACTTGGAACAGCTAGACTTCATCTGAATGGATTTTATTCAAACTTTTTTAGAAATCTACAAATTTGATTTTAAGACTATTTGCCTAACTTCAATTTTTGAGTTATCGTGCTCACAAACAGACAAACCAGCATAATTCCAAACATGTTTTTCTAATTGCATCTGAAATATGGTTATTCATCAAAATCTTGAATTCGAATTTTTGACAGTTGCAATGTTTTCTCTATACTTTGTATTTGAGAAAGTATTAAGTTCCCTTAATTTTTTTATATTTTCTATAAAATAAACATGAGAATCTATTCTATTCATATTTTACTTTTATTATTATATGTTATTATTTTGAATTTTTTTAATACTTTTAATAAAGTTTTCAATAATGATCATGAAAAAATTTATATAATCGAAAATCAAGATGCTACTATTGAAGTTTCTAAGTATTTTTTTTTTTAAAATTGTATCAGAGTTTTTTAGTTCTTGAATTCTGATTTGATTTTATGTTGTTTCTTGCAAAATTTATATATCAAAATCTTTTATGCTTTATAATTTCAATAAAAAAATAATTGAAGTGTTGATAAATTTTTAGTAGCCTAATTTGATGGTATAAACTATTATAATATTGCTTTTTTATTTATTATTTCCAATTTAAATTTAAAAATTAATATTTGATTTTGTTATATACTGAATATGACTATAAATATTTTAGTTTAAAAACCATATTTTTAAATATTTTTAATATTTAAAAAAAATTGTTTTGTTTCAGTCATTCGTTTAGATGGCTCTAAACCAGTTAAATATGGCCTTCAATTAAATCATGATGATAAATATATTACTTTGAAGCACCAACTTGGGAAGCTTTGTGGCATACCTGCCCAACAGCTACTTGTTGCAGAAGTATCTGATGCTACATTCAAGGTATGCAGCACTGTTATTAGCATTGATTTTGATTAGCAATTTTTTGACACTTTTATAGATGCCAAACCATAATCAGATTCTGTATCAGATTGTTTATCAGATATGTACTTATCAAATCATATCATAATTAAAAAAACTTCTACAAAATTTTTTAAGTGTAAGAGTTAATAATTATATGTTGTGTTATCAAGAACTTTGTTATTAAATTAAGATGTGTCTGTTAAAGATGTAATTTTGTTATTTGTCTAAATATTTTCTATTCTCAGTAAGTATTTTTATTTTAGATTCATTTAATTTTAAAGTTCATAACACATAACAAATAAATTATTGGTTACTGCTTAAATGTAAAATTATTAGATATTATTTGAATTTTAGTAATGCAAGATTTTAGTATTTATAAAATTCAAAATAGTTTTCTGTTTTGCAAAGTGTATGTTATTTTTATGTCTGAAGATTAAAAAAAAAATAATAATAATGATTGGTAAACAAGTACTAATTTTTTCTTAGTTTTTAAATGCATTGTTCAAATTTTTAGAAAATTAATCAGAAAATTCTAAATGTGTTTTCATAGTTAAAAATGTTTTATATAGTTCTGTACCTACATATAATTTACCTGCATATTTGTGATATAGGAAACTGTTTCTTCTATATTATTTTACTGTATTCTATTACTTTTCATAATAAATTTTCTGAAGAGAAAAGTACAACTATTAATCTTTTTGTAATCTTTGTTATTGGTTATGTTATTTTTGGTATTTCTATTGGTGCTAAATTTGTTTTGTTGGTATTTGAAAACTAATTGGAAAGAAATAAAGTTGATAATAAGTCTTTATAGCAATTGCATAATATTGTGTGTTAAAACTAGAGATATCTATGTTTTCATTTTTTTTTTTTTCCATTTCTAAAATTACTCTGCAGAAGAACATTTCGGTCATTATTATTATACTATTAACATGTACAAGTTCTAACTAATTGGTGCAATGGTAGGTTCTGATTATCTTGATTAAGAAATTAAGAGTAGAGACTGCACAAAATATTTGTCATAATTAAGTAAATGCTCATAATTTAAAAAGATGAAGAAAAATTATCTTTTATAAATGAAATAGCTTTATATATATTTTTATATATATATATATATATATATATATATATATATATAATATTACATTTATGTTAAATGGTATTGATTAATGAAATAGGAATTATTTGTTGAAAATTGACTTATTTGAAATAAGACTAATTATTATGTAGAGAAAATTCAAAAAGAATTTTATTAATAAGAATTATTCTGAATTTGTTAAGTTGATAGATCTTTGAGAAAAACTAATGATTTGAATAATTTTCAATTAAATTAAAGATGAAAACAGTTTTGTAATAAATTAATAAAAGGATAATATTTTAATAAGGAATAATTAAAGAATATCTTTTTAATAGAGCATTCCTGGAGATGAACAGAGAATAAGAATTGTTGCAGGCAACAGCTTCTTTGCATATGAACTGTACATTCCACAAGATGTTGCTTTAGAAGATGACAATAGACAACCTAGAGAAACTCATACACTAACACAGATTCAAAGAATGCCCCTAAATGGTATGTCATAAGCATTTTAACTGAAAATATAAAACTTAAAAATTGCAATATGTTCTTTTATGCCAATTAAATTCTTGCATTTTGTTATTTAGAATCCTCACCGCCAAAAGTCTTTACTTCTCCTAGTACAAAAAAAGTGCCTGCAGTGGCTGTTAATGGAGATGTACCAAAGCCAATGGAGGATCGAGAATCTGGGGATGGTCCTGGAAAAACCCTTTTCTCACTAGGAGATTCTGATACGGACAGCATTGGCTCACAGGTAACTGCTTTACAGTTCAAATCAAAATTTCAATATTGCTATCATTAAAATTGTTGAATTAATAAACTTAAACCTAATAAAATTTTCAAATACTTGTTGCCTTTGGCATTCAGCTGGTTTGCCAGAGATATTAGTTATCGTTAATTTTGATTAAATCATGTAGATATATAGGTTCATATCCATGATACTGTAAAAGTGCCAAACATTAAAATGTGTAACTTTAATTGCTTAGCACATATACCATCAATGTGCTATTGATTCTTTCTAATAATGATCAATTATATGAAAATCATGATGCTATTTAAAGATGTAAATATTTGTTTTATCTTTCTAGTTAATTTTGTAGTATTGAAAACTCACTTTTTTTATTTCGCTCTTAAATTATGCAGATATTAATCATAAACCTTCTGTAGATAAGAAAATCACATGATTGTTAGAAAATCACATTATTAGATAGTTGATGAGAAAATGAAAGTAGTTTGAATTTCAGGTTATATTGTAATCTATTGGAAATAAAGCCAAAAAATATTTTTAAAAGATTGTCAAAATTCAGTAAAAATTCATGACTGTTAAATTGATATTGTGGTGAAAGCTTATAAGCCAGTTAACAGCTTTGCTACACAAGCAATTGCTTTTGTATTGTGGTCATGTTACTCGGTTGCAAACCACAAGGTCTCAGGTTCTATTCTTGCTCAGAACAATCCACTATGTTGGTGACCTCGGATGATGAACCTTCAACCTTCATACAGCTGTTTTGGTGCCATCTACTCACAACAAACCAAAGTCATCAGACTCACTTCACGCAGCAACACAAAGTTGTCTGACTCACTTGGCGCAGCAACACAGTCGTTAGACTCATTTGGCGCAACGGCATCAACAACAGCAACCACCCACAAATGCTCGCCATTACATTTGGTGCTACTCAAATGGGTACAGGAACATTAGAATCAACAGCTAATAATCACCACCCAACAGCCATATCGTTCGTCTCACCTCCGACTCACTGAAGGGAGAGTGTGGTGAAAGCTTATAGCCAGTTAACAGCTACACTACACGAGCAATTGCTTTTGTATTGTGGTCATTTTACTCGGCTGCGAACCACAAGGTCCCAGGTTCTTTCCTTGCTCTGAACAATCCACCACAATATCATTGATATTCATTTCTGTGCAATATTATTTTCACATGTTATTGCAGAAAACACCAAAATTCAACTGAGTTTTTTTATTAAAATTATAATTAAAATTTCAAAAAATCACTCAAAGGGGCACATTCTCACCCTCCAAGGTATACATGCGTCAAATTTTATAGCTGTAGGTCAAATGGTCTGTACTGTGGAGCACCAACACACACACATACATTCATCTTTATTATTAGTTAATAATACCTGTTCTGAAAAATCTCTTTGACATGCATCTCTGTACTTAGCCAAGCAAATTGAAAATATTGGTTGAAGTAACAATTTTAATAATTTTGCACAATTAACCTTTTATTACCAAGATCTGCTGCTGTATTAGAATGAATTTTATTATTATTTTAGAAAATTTATAATTTTAATTATATTTTTAGATGAACAGTCCACCTGCACAACAGCCATTAGGGCCATGGATTCTAGGAGGTGCTCCCAGTTATTCCGGAAGTATGACTTCAAGTATAGTTAGTAATTCTTCCACAAGTGAGCTCAATTCTGAGTTTTATCAAAAGAACTTTGTGATTGCATATCACAGGAAAATGGTGAGTCTTAATTCATTTGTCATATTGGGGATAGAAAAGACCTTTAGTTCAAATTTTTTTTACTGCATTTCACTAACCATGTTTATTAAGTGTTTTATTCAAATTAAAATTTTCTCTATGATTCTGGCTATTGAAATTTTTTTTAAATGTAGTTTCATTTCAAGAGTAGAATAAATTTATATTTTTATCACTTAGTACTTCAAACTCTAAATGCCTACTTTTAAATTTCTGAGATATTATTTTATGTTGGGTTGATGAATATAAATTCTTATTTTAAGTTTTTATTAAGAGCTTGTTTGAATATCTGCTTTAAATTCCTTTTAAATAATTTATTTCATATTTGATATTTTATTTTTCTTGTAATTGAGAATGTTTACTTTTTTTT
>JAPMOR010054712.1:1826076-1942090 GCA_026543865.1 Argiope aurantia | reverse complement strand
TATCATTTGGATTACTAGATTTAAAATTTTGAAAGAAAATTTACTTTAACAACGAAAGAAATACAACAATTTAAGAGATTTAAGTGTTTGAATTGTATTGGGAGAGAAAAAAAAAAAAGGAAACTGTATTTGAATATGAATTTGTCTTTACATTAAAAAAACAAATAAGCAATAGTACTATTATAAAATTGATTATTTTAACTTAGGAGTTACTTGCAAATAATTATTTCTTATTAGTCACTCTAGCAAGAAAAAATTGAGTGTAGCCTATAAGTGTATTTGGTATTTCTTTAAAGTTGCTTGTGAATTGAACAATTGACCTTCATTTGATCTTATTTGCACTCTTCAATACTATTCACCTAAACAATGACCCATATTTGTTAAATATTATTATCATTGTTAATAAATAGCATTTTTTTTAAATAAAAAATTTTGGGGGATGTCATCATTATAAAAAAATAACTTCATTCACAGATACGACAAGATGTATACTTTCTATCCAGTCAAAAATGTAGACCAACCCTCTTTGGGTTACCTTTAATTCTTCCATGCCATGAAATGACCACAAACCAAGATCTGTATCAGGCTGTTTGGATACAAGTTGCTCGCTTGGTATCTCCTTTGCCACCTTCAGAAGCAGCTGTTTCAAATCACGCTCAAGACTGGTGAGTTATAAAAAGCAAATATGCTTTATTTGATAGTAAATTTACTTTGAAATAAATCTTTTCTTGTTTGGAAAAACCACAATGCTGAATTCTAATCACAAACCTATTTTTCAGCCTTACAAAAATGTACTTTAAGAATTTTTTTAAACGTTTTACTATTAAATGCAAAATTTATTTACTTGCATACTATTTAAGTTTGAATAAGATTTATTTGATGATTTGTTCGTATTTTTTTAGTGATGACAGCTTGGGTTACGAGTATCCTTTTACTTTAAAAGCTGTGCAGAGAAATGGCTATTTATGTGCTCATTGTCCTTGGTATAGGTAAGTTGCATTTTAATAATTGTACTGTTTTAATTTTATTTGATTATTCAATTTCTAATTCTTCATTTTATGGTAGGTTTTGTAGAGGTTGTAAAATTGAATGCTGTGATGCAGATTTTAATTTTGGTTGTGCTGTTATTGCTATTGACTGGGATCCAACTGCACTGCATTTGCGATACCAGACATCTCTTGAAAGGGTATGGTCATTATTATCTTATTAACTACCCACCTTTGGTGGCCAGCCGGTTCGCCAATCTTAATGCTCATAAAAATTTTAATAATTAAATGTTTTATGTTACTCCTATTTTAATAACTTCTTCATCAAAATATTTAAGCTTCAAATTTTGATAGTCATATAATTCACTCATAATATTACAAGGGCCTTCAGCCATAACTTAACATGTATCTCTCTAATTTTCTATTAGCTCCCGTAGAATTTATGCTTTAAATTAAAGTGGAAATAATTAAACTGCAATAAATATAATAATTTTTTTTTACTGAAACGAAGCATTTTTCTTAAATATAAGTACTGAAAACAGAGTCGCTCAGTATTTAAACCTTATGGGCACTAAAGAATATTTTTCTTAATTTATATAATATCTCAAGAAGTTTTCAACAAAATTTTCTCAGATTCATCATGAACAGATTGATTAATTAACAGTGTTTAGTTTTAAACACATCAAACACTAAGAAAATAAACAGAATTGTTTGAAATAATCAGTCGAAAAAATGTTAAGCCTTCAAAACCAAGTCCGCATCTGTTGGAAATAGAGTTGTCAACAATCGGAACACAATGCGCATGCATGAAGTTTCAACGCCAATTATGGTAACATAAATGTGTGAATTTTCTACACCAGTTGGGGTAACGCTACTCAGATTTGAAATTTTTAGTTTCCTTTATTCTGTTTTATTTTAATTCAAAAGAACTTCAGAATGAACTGAAAGTTTAATTTATTTTCAATGCATCAAACACTAAGAAAATAAACAAAATCGTTTGAAATAATTGGCCTCTTTCGCGTGGGGAAAAAAACTGAAGCCCTACTCATTTGGCAGTGGGGAAATGAAAAGATTTTTTTTGGTGGGAGAGTTAGTTTTTAATTAATAATTAAAATTCTAATTAAAAATTCAAAAAAAGGGACCCCAGGTGCACATTCCCGACCTCCAAGGTATTGTGCGAAAATTGGTAGCTGTAGGTCGACGGTCTGACCTGTAGAGCGTCACCACACACACATTGAGCTTTATTGTAAGTATAGATATAGATTTTCATTTTGTATATGAATTTTGATATTTTACCTGGTCATTTAGTCTTTTTTCTATAAAATAGATTTTTAAAATTCTATTCAGCTTCTTTTTACTAGCAACTTTTTTAATGCTTGTTATGACTAGGAAATTAGTTTTAATTGATTGCTATACTTTTAAAAGAGAAACTGTCAAGTTTCTTTTCCTAATTTTATCTGTATTTGAGTATGTAGAATTCTTGAAACATGCATACTTATTGCATTTCAGCTATTAAAATTCTCAGATTATTCAAACTGCATTTCTGTTTTGGCTAAGTTTTTTGAAAAAGTTTTTTTTTTCTTTTGTATATTGTCAGCAAATTGTATGATAATAAAAGACTTCAATAGGATTTTTTAAATTAAGTTGCTTAGCCTTGCTGAGAAAATCAATTACAGTCAAGTCAATTTCTTGACTTGACTACCTTGCTGTGCAGTCATTGAACTTGTACTCTTCAATTATGCAGGAAGCTAAAATTCACAATTAGCATGTTATATATTTTTCAGATTTAGTTTTTGAATAATCTTTTCAATTAAAGAAATTCAATAATTTTTTATATTTTTTAACTATACATATTAATAAAGAAGTGCATAAATTTTTCTTTATTTCTGGGCAGACACCTAGATACCTTGTTTCCAGCACTGATTAGTTAATTTTAGACCTCATTTTAAAATCTTCTTTCTCTTAATCTCTTTAGAATTCTCATACAGTTTTTGAACAATTAAGATAAGAATTTTTATAATTGATATTTCCATCTTTTACTGAAGATGTTTCTGTATACATAAATGTAAATTCTTGTCTCATTTTTTAAAAATATTGTAGTGAAATTTAAAAAAAAAATTAAGTTAGCAATTTGAAAATATTGTTTCTTATTTAAGTAGTTATAATGTCAAAAATAAAATCTGCTATTTGAATAAATCAATTTTAAAATTGTTGAAGATTAGGAAATCAAACCTTGTAGCTACAAACAGGCATTGTAAGTCGTAGGTTTAAGTATAGAACAAGTGGTACATGTACATTTTTTATGGCATTATGGTAAGAAAGTGAATCCAATTGGAAAGATCGGCCATTTGCTATGACTTGTTTTAAGAGATAATTTAAAAAGGGATTAAAAAGGATTTGAATTGTTCTTCAATACCAATATGTGAAACACTTCAATAAGCTGTGATATTTTTTAGATAACAACTGTATAAACAGGAGCATTTCATTTTCTTGTTTACTTCTGATTATTAAAATACGCATTTGATTGCTTTTTAGGATTTTGCTGATCATGAGAGTGTAGATGCTACTAGACGTCTTCAGACAGAGCCAATCAATCTCCATGACTGTCTAGAAGCTTTCACTAAAGAAGAGCAGCTAGGAGAAGCTGAAAAATATTATTGTTCTAAATGTAAAGAACATCAGTTAGCATCAAAAAAATTAAACATCTGGAGGTTACCTCCAATTCTGGTAAGTTATTTGGTTAAAAAAGGGCTTTTTATACATAACACTTTAAACAATACTTTTTAGAGGCACTTAAAGTTCTACAGAAGGGGGGAAGAAATGAGAGAATAATAATCGAATATGAAATGTTCAAAATATTATATATGTAATTGTTAGAATCTTTTTTTTTTTCAGTTTTCTGATTTAATTTCAGTTTGCAGTTGCTTTTGTTTACCTGGTGAATTCACTGCTATTTGTGAAAATGTTTTGGTATCCCATTTTTGTTTTCAAATCTCTTATTTTTTCCATGAACGGATCAATTGCAGCATTTGCTAGTGCTTTTGATTATTAGGAAAAAGAGTTAACAGCATATCCAGCTTTTGATATCAGTACATATGCCACTGTGACGAGTTAAAATTTGGGTTCATAATATTTTGGTCACTTAGTGTAAAATAATATTAATATATTAATATTTTTGTGAGTAATTATTTTGTTTACAGTTATGCAAGGAAAATTAATATTATATAAAATTATTAAAAGTATTATACAAAATATACCTCTTCCATTAGATGAGCAAATTATCTTAGTTGCTTGATATGCATTGCTAAAATAGTTTTCAAATTTCTTATATGGATTTTAATAAGAGTTCAAATTTTTTTTGCTAAACTTTTAGTAGTATTGTGCATTGTTTACTTAATATGGAATGGGACTTAATTTATTGGATAAAAGCACCGTCATATTTACTGCACACATATTCTGATTGAAATACAAATAAAAGTATAGGATTAAAATGAATGAATGAATGAAATTTTATGTCATGATGCCCTTGGTTATAAAACAAGGGCAATAATCACACAGATACTTAATTTTAGTATCTATGAAGGAAAATTTATAATGTTAAATTATTTTGCCATTTTTATCCATAATTATAAGAAATACTATCTAATAATGTTATTTAGAAACACTGACAGAATTGTAAAAGCAATATAGGAATAGGTATTTAAGGCTATCCTGCACTTATCCCACTTATTTATTTAGAAGTATTTATATCATTCTAGTTGAATTAAAATATCATATGTATGGGATTATTTATGTGCAAAAAATTGTAATGTTTTTTTTTTAAATTCAAAAACAAGTGCTGCTAAAAAAATATATATAAAAAAATTCATTATTACATTTTTCAAAACTTTTTTCTTGTGAATAACATTTTTTTTTATTAATTAATTTTTTTAAATTCAGATTGTACATCTCAAAAGATTCCAACTCCTTCATGGACGATGGGTGAAATCGCACAAAATTGTGAAATTTCCTTTTGAAAACTTTGATCCTACGGACTATCTTGCATGCGTACCTAGGCAAACTATACTTGAAGCAAGGAAGAGAAAAGTAACATCTTGTAACAAATGCTTCAAATCAGGTGTGCAATGCCCTAAAGAGGAACAAAGCACAAAGGATGGACTTGGTCATCTAGATCATAATGAGAATTCCTGTTGTGTTAGTTCAGGACAGTCATCTAATCAAAATAACCAAAGTGTTCCTAGTCAAAATGAACTCAATTGTGATTATTCTCTAACAAATAATAGCACCCATGATTCTTCTGGGATTGTGTGTAATGGCGTGAGTAACCACGACCCTGTGCAATCTGAACTTTCTTCTGATTTACAAGATTTCCATCAGCATTGGTTATTACCTAATGTGGATCCATTTTCATTAAAATACAAGTTATATGCCTTGGCTGTAAGTATTGTTTTAACAACTTTTTAAAAAGGTTTTTCTTAAAATGATGAATATTGAATTGTGAATAATAAAAAATGTGTGTTGTGTAGAATACCAAAATCCTCTCTATTATTTTAATTGAGTACTATTATTTACTTTTATTTAAAACTATTATTTAATAAAAATTATTTCAGGTACTTAACAATTATGACTTTAAGCTAGTGGGAGCATTTTTACTGCAACTTTTGTATATACTTCACATTATGACATATTTTATGTTTCATTTTGTCAAATAGTAAAAAGAAAAATCATTTGTGTATTTTGGAATAGTACCTCTTTTGAGATTTCATCCAAAATGAACTCACATTTACAGTTTGAGAATAAAGATTGTAAATTAAAATTCATTTTCCCAACTTTTTGCATTTTTTATTTATTGCATTCTCATACACAAGATAATTACTCGAATACTGAGTTTGAGTCAAAATATGATTCAAGTTTAAAATTTGATTGGTAAACTGCATACCAAAGTTCATTATATATAGCTTACTGCATTTCTGAATTATCGTGTTCTCAGGCATGTAATTTCAAAAAGGCGTTTTAGATTTGTGTTTATTTGAAGTATGCAATAGACTTTCACTTATGTGAATAATTTTTGAATGATGTTGTGTACTCGCTTTTATTATACATATAAAACTTTCTAACATATGCTAATATGTAAAAAAAATATTAAATTTTTATTCAGAAAATTATAATATCAAGTTGGAGGTTGTATTGAACTATATTTGTTATTTTCTCCATTGATTGCATGATTTAGCTATTGCATCAAACTAACTTTTGTCTTCAAATATATTTATTTGAAGCTTCAACAGTATATGCTTGAATCAAAATTTTCTATGCATAAGACTATGAATTTTCCTAAAAATGCATAATATCTTTATTAATGAGACTGAACAGTTCACTTCAAGTGAATCACTATAGTGTTGCTATAAGGGGAGGGGGGGGGTGACTTAAATATCAAAATTTCAGCCATTATTAAATAAATGATTCTTGTTTTTTAGCAGAGAGTGTATTAATTGTGTTCAACTGTTCTATACAGATACTTTGTATAAGGAATTTAAAAAAATTCTTATCCTTTGAATTTTATCATTATTTTTTTTTTCAGTGTCATTCTGGTATCTTGGGTGGCGGTCACTATGTATCCTATGCATGCAATCCAAATCAAAAGTGGTATTGTTATAATGACAGCAGCTGTAAGGTGAGATATTTTGTTAAAATAAATTAGTTACTGATAGAAAATAAAATAATAATTTAGATGTTTAGCTTTGAATGCTATGTGTTAATTTTTTTAATATGTTAGAATAGTTTTTGCTATTTTTTCATTGAATATGCATGCATATTCATTTTTTTAACATTTATGTTAGTTTTAGATTTTAAAAAAATGTATAGGTTTGTAAATAAATACTCTTTAATTACATTGATGTCAAACTTTTAGTTCAGCATTGATTTTTTTTAATAAATCTATATCTGCACAAATGCAACCTACTAAGCTAAGAATTTGTATGTTCTGTTCATTTGTTACTGCGCCAATTATGTATTATTTAATAGTACTATCAAATTTAATTCAGTTTGGATCATGTCAATAGTTTAATATTTATTTATTACATTAATATAAATTTCTATAATGTTTTTATATTCTTTAAAATAAATAAAAACTTTATTGAAACTAATAAATAAATTTAATAATTGATATCATTATGAGACCACTTTAAATTGCAAAGTCCCCCCCCCTTTTTTTTTCTTTGGTGGGCCAAATGGTTTTAACTTGTTTATATATTATTGACATATGTCGTGCAGTATCTGTTTTTGAATTGACAATATGATTGAGTTGTTCTGAGAGCTTATAATATTAGATAAATTCGGTTAAAGAATTGACTTACACTAATATTTTTTGAAATTAAACTAAAAAACTTTGATTTTTATTATTAATTTAAATAAATTTGTTTTACTTTCAGGAAGTGCAAAGAGATCAAATTGATACCGATTCTGCATACATGCTATTTTATGAACGAGAAGGAATGGATTACATTCAGTATATGCCAGATGTCAAGGGTAAAATACCAGATACTAGCGACATAGATGCCGAGTTTGAAACAGATTTCCGAAAAATGTGTAGTCTTTCGTAATTGGAGCTTTTATTTCTGATTAGAAGGGGAGGGGGGAATCTTTATATACATAATTACATATTCACATTAAACACCAAGCTCTCAACATGTATTTGTAAAAAAAAGTTCCAAGGATTTAATAACTACTAAATATGCCATGTAAAAGGAGGGTTGAATCACAAATCATTTTTGTTAAAAGTATGATGTCCTCTAGTCTGGAAGGAGGTGTTAACACAATGCCAAGTAGATATAATTGGATGTTTGTTTCTGTGTACGTAATTTCCCTTTTGAGAAACTTTGTGGTGTACATTTGCTGCTGCTACTACTCTTTGTGTCAGTCATTCTGGATATACTGCAATTGTTGTTCAATAGCAACATTAAAAAGTCATCTTGATATAAAGCAATTTCTCTTTGCTTTATACATCATCCAGTCTGATTTATTTTTTTATTTTCATTTTTAAATCTCGTCAAATTTTCTGTGTAGATTCGATGATGGACCAGATTCCTCGAGTGAGTTATAAAAAAGTGCTTTCATTACTTGTATTTTTTTCCTTTATTTTTGTTGATGCATGAAGAGCTGCTAGTCAAATAAACAATATCTGAATGTATGCAACAATAAATTTATATCTTTTATTTCTTCTCTAAAAAGTCAGGCATTATGTGGAAAACTAGTCTCTTGTGACAGTTCTCTGACAAACAATATTATTTTATTGATAAGGAATGCATCAATTCCATTTTTCATAAATTTATTTATTCCTCTCCTTATTTTTTTAAGAACTTACTTTAATTTGTATAGTTCATTTTTTTTTAAGAATGACTCATAATTATCATTAAAAGAATTAAACTTTTGCAAATGTAGACATATGTGAACAACATTGTGATTCATTAATAATTACCACATTTTATATGTGATAAGTATTAATGAACATACATTTTTTTCATTAAGAATTGATTAAAATTTTGTATTATTGGTTCTATTGCTGTTTTGTAATAAAACTTCAGTGATGATATTGAGAAATTCTGTGATACATTCAATAACTTTTTCTCTAGTATGAATGATTTATTTATCATTATTAAAGCTGTCACTCTTTAATTTTGATAAAAAAAATTTCAGTATAATTACTAAGAAATAAATATTATAATAACAAAACTTTATAATTTTACTCTAAATTTTTGAGATTTCTATCTTATTATTTTGATATAATTCATTTTTATTTAAAATTTGTAAAAAAATAGTTTAAATTAAAAGAGCAAGATCATACAAAGAACATTAAAAAAAAAAACTTTCAATGCATAATAATGGTATCGATGCAAGCCTTATCTCGTATCAGAACTGAATTTGTTCCAGTTGTTTTCTAGTGTAAGTGCCCTTATCATTGTGCTACTTCTCAGGAATGCTGTAGCCTCAAACACCCTTTGTACATAGTACGTCAAACACACTGTGATTCTATGGAGCTCAATGTTCTATCCTGTGTAGATTAGAAAAGCTTGTATACGAATTAAAACGTTTCTAAATGGGCAATTTCGCTCTCTTTGATATAATTGCCATTTAGATTCATAATATTAATTTGAAAGCTAACCTATTACTGATGGTGTATTTTTTACTTATGGCCTGATTCCAGATCACAGTTTTGGAAAAAGAATTTACTGCATTTGTATATGGGAAATAATATATACCATGCAGCTCTTTGATAATATTTTGTTTTTCTTATCAACATACTTTTAAAAATGAATGTACACAATTAATTCTCAAAAATGTGCAAGACAGCTGCAAAAGTTTTTGTTTACAATATAAAGGTAATAAATACGTAATTCATTTGCGAATAAGATTAAGGCTTTAGACATGCAGATCTTTTATTGTAGTCCTTTTGTTTTATAAAAACTATTGTATATATTTATAGCAACAAACAAAATACTTTGTTGCTTTTTTTTTGTTGAATTATTTTTTCTTTTGAGTTTGTGCCTTTTGTATGAGTGAGTTAAAACACATTGCCAAAGTTTGTAAATCAGTAGACAGAATTTCTGTTATGTTTGTATTTTATATATATATATATATTTGTTGCTGTTTACTGTTTTCAGATGTACAACAGTTTTTTAATTTGTGTGCCATGACTTATAACTAATCAGGTTTTAATTAAGCAATAAAGATTTAAAAATGTGTTAAGTGCAGCTGATTCTTGTATAAAACACTTTAGGATATTTATCATATATCCTGATCTTTTAACTTCATTAACATTACATTGAAACTATTAGATCCATTTCTAAATTGTTGTTTTGGTTAGGTATGGAACTTTGGCGTATTTGACATTATTTATATTGTGTTTTTTTCCCCTCAAAGAAAGTACAGTATGCAATCTGTAATTTTGTGCATAATATATACATATATATAAACAAATGCATGACTGCATTTTTTTTTATGTGGCTTGTAAAAAATAGTGTATATGAAAATGTTTTGATTGCCCAAGAGAATGTTGATCATTCCTAATATGTACATAATAATTATCAAAATGTTATCTTGCCATAGTGAAGAATGTGCATTGGTTGACTTTTAACAAATATTATTGATTTTGCAATAAAATTTGCTAGAATGTTTTACTGTTTCTTTATTCATTTCCTTTGACATATTATGCATTTCAAGTTTTAAAAGTAGTGTAATGGGCTATTTTAAAATATTCTGAACAGATATGTTACATGCAAATTGCTCTTATTACATATTGTTTTGAATGGCAGTAGTCAAATGTAAACAAATTATACTTCAAGCTGCTTTGTTCAACATTTCTGTAACTGCACTTAATCCAAGGCTTCACTAATTGATGAAGAATTAAAATATTAGAAAAGTTCCAGATTGGACTGATCAAAAACTATTTACTTTAAATGATAGAAATTTAAAAAAAAAAAAAAAAACCCTTACAAATTTTAATTGAGCCAAAAATATGCCTAACCATTCAATTGTTAAGACTTGCATATGGAAATTGAAATCTATTATTTCTTAAAAGTGCTTTTTGAAATTAAAAAAAAAATGCCTTTTTAATGATATTTATTAAAATTACATATCTGTATAATGTTTTCTGTTTTTTTAATAAATGTACACTTTGTAAAATTTTTTAATGTTATGATGAAATTCAAATGCGTACTTTCGACAATGTCAAAATTAAGATTTTTTAAACATTGATCCCGAAGTAAGATATTCATTTCCAGCATAAAATTGCGGAACTAGGGTAAAGTCATGAATGTCTTGCATGACATTAGTGAACAACAGTTATGAATTATTAATATTTGGCATGAATTTAGCATTTTAACTAAATATGTCGTGAGCCTTGATGATTTTTTTAAAGCATTTTATCCCTGACACTTTTCCTTATCTTCAGAATTGGCTCCAATTGGATAGAGATCTACATTTTCGATGTCAAATCAGTTTACCAAATTTTATTTATCTAGGTCTCTTCATTTTGAAGTTATCGTGCTAACTTATATTCGAACAGCCATATTTTCTCGCAATGGATTTTGCTCAAAATTTGATAGAAATCTAGAAATTTGACCATATACCAAATTTGTTTGGAGTCTCTTCTCCATAAAGAAATAGTGATTGACTGTACTTCTAATTCCAATTAGTAATGTTGCTTATTTTGTACGAAAAAATTTATTTATTATAGTTACATTTAATTCGCATTTAAAGACCTTGCAAATTTTTTCTCATTCGATGGATTTCCTCTTTTTACTAAAGATTAACTTTACAAATATTTCAAACATTACTTATTTTTTTCAGGTATTCGTTCGGAGTCTTTTCTTTTTGAAATAATGATTAACAATTTTTCTCCTTCCGATCAATAATGTTGTTTATTTTGCAGTTAGAAATTTTAATACAATGCATTTCACAATATTTTTGAATCACAGAGGGGAAAAATTTATCTTCGAAAATTTCCTAAGATCCCCCCCCCCTCCCATAAAAATATATTATTTGAAAATTTTTAAAACATTTGCTTTTATTAAAAAAATTCTTTACTCATTTTAAAAACGATTTTGATAAATACTCTATATTTCAACGTTTATTTATCTAGGTATTAAAATCTCTCGATGAAACGAAAGGTTATTTAACAAGCGGAAGTGATGTCCCTACAACTTGCTCACAAACTCTCTGATAAAAGTGCTATCACCCAGAGTCCGACTTGCATGGCACTAGCATATAATAATTACGAAATATTCTTCGACATGAATTTAGAATTTTTACTAAATTTATTGTGTGATCCATGGAGAATTTTTTCGGTCATTAATCAATGGCATGCTGTTAATAGTATCCGAAAATCGAATTTGTACTTAAACACGTTTTTTTCAATTGATTGAAACAAAAGATTTAACACAAAACTGCATTTGTAGTCACAGAATTCCACACCAAATTTGTTATTCCGTTTTGAGTTAACATGTTTCTGAAAGTACACACCTATAGGTAGTCAACCCATTATTAGTTTTGTCACAATCTTTGATAAGTGTCGACATAATAGATGTTAAATCTGTATCCGAATTTTATCAATCTAGCTCTCTTCGTTTTGCAAGTATTGTGTTAACATCTTCAAAATCCAAACAGACAGACTTCCTCTTAATGACTATTTTGTACAAAATGTGATAAAAATCTAGAAATTTGGTGCATAGACCGTATGCAGAATTTTATCCATCTAGTTCAAAGCGTTTTGAATTGTTCTCATATACGGACAGACACATTTTCCAAAATGTGTTTTTCGAATTCAGGGAGGTCAAAAACGTGGAGATTCTTCAAAATCTCGAGTTCAAATATTTTGACAATTATAATACTTTCTCTATACTTCATATACGGAAAAGTAAAAAAAATACGAAAATGAAATTAACACCTGGAAGTACAACAATAAATTTCATAACAGAATGCAATTCTTCAATATAGCAAAAGAAGATTTATTAATATTTTACACAGAAAATGAGATATTGAAGTATCTACACCACCACAAGGAATTATATCAATTACACTTCAGAACTATTCGCATCGGATAAATGGTTTGAAAATCTGATTTTCAATCTGCTTCCTCGGTTTTTTTTGAAGAGCTAAAAATAAATAAACGTGCTTATAGATAAACTTTAACCAATCATAAAATTTATTTATTTTTGCTAGTAAAACCTTTATCAATCTAAATAACCCAAACATATTCCAAAATTTAAAAATATTTTACACAATTCAATCAGATTTTTATAAGTAAAAGAACCTTAACCCATACATATTCATTTCTGTCAGCTTATATCTTCAGAAATAATAAAAAATCAGAAAAGAAATAAAGATTTTAAAACTTACCTAGAAACTGGGTGTTTCCCTAATCCCTTTTGGGACTTCCGAGCTCCTCTAAGGGATGAAACTGGTTCAGTAACATCATCCTTCTCAGACTGAGTGCTTAAAAATGTCTGTAAAATAATTTAATTGTAAATTAAACACTTGTTTGCTTTCAAATTTTTCAGATAAAAAGTTGAAAATAAAAAGATGAGATATTTATTCTTACAATAAAAAAAATAAAAATAAAAGATCTTTAATTGTTTGCATAGAGAATAAATGCCTTCGGCATTGTATGGACGCTATATAAATAGCGTCCATATAATGTGATGGAATTTTTTTTAGCAAAGTTTAATAGATATACGGATCAAGAAACAATATATATATATATATATATATATACCTTTATTATTTATTAAAATGCACTTAACAGCCACTACTTCAGTTTCAACTAAAGACATAAGCAAACCAGCTCAAAAACAAATTAAAAGTTAACTAAGAACGAATAAATCTCATTGAATTACAAAACACATGCTTTAAGTACACACTCGTGCATGATGTTATGACCATTTAAAAGTTTAGAGTATAAATCATAATGCCATACAAAGAATATAAAGAAAATACATGAAGGTAAGTATCTTAATTTCCAACATAATGTGCCTTTTGATGTTGAGTAAAGTATTCTCTAAGTGTACCTTCAATTCCTTCATTGTTGCACAAAAGCGTTAAGATTAGCGGCAGCTCACCAATAAGAACTGCAAAACTTTCTGACATTTTTTAAAATTTGTATATTCGTTTTTTATGTTCTTGCTTTTAATTTCTGAGAGTCCAAAGCTCTTTGCTTAGTTTCCTACTCTGACAAAATGAGTATCAATAAAAGAGGAAAAAAACAAAGATATGAAAAAAGGCGGGGAATGAATCCAAAAGCAAGAGAAACAAGAGTTGATCTGCAAGTAGCTCATGGAAGCCCAACTTATTGATTTTTAAAAACAAGTAACCCAAGGAATTTAGAGGCACGAGAGGTGCAATCAGACAAGTCAAAAGTTCACCTTTATTCGCCCAGTTCTTCTTTCAGAGGGCATTCATGAGTTTTGATTTTGACTCTTGCTGTCAGGATATAAAAACATTTGACTTATTAGATATTCATTTTCTTTTATTAGAACTCAATCCACAGAAAAAAGTAAATGGATACTTTTTTACAATGTTATTCAGATGAACATATTTATAAGGAATTATCAACTATTATTAATTATTATATGTAAGAATTGAACTTCGCAAAACCTGTTTGATATTATTTTTGATGAACAAATGTTTCCAGTCAGCTCAATAATTTGTTTGATCATAGACATGCATGTGGGGGGGGGGGGAGATGCTGAGATTTTTATTTGCTGAATTATCATTTTAAAATTCATAATTTCTATTGACAATAGAACAAGGAATTATATCATATACTGGCTATTTAATATGTTTCAAATGCAACAAATTTCGTACGTGGCTTAAAAACTTTGCTTTATTTATGAGCAATGTTGAGACGCCAACGCCATCTTGTGTGTTTTTTGTAGCTATCGGCAAAGAGAGTGTTTAATAAAGTGTGTGTTGTGACCATTGAGTGTGAGAAAACATGGTCACTCCGAGCCGGAGCGAAAAAAGCGTGTGTGTTCTATGTGCGTAAGAACGAGGGTTCTTTCCAAATGTAAAAAGTGTGAGTGTAATCTAAACCGGAGGTTTATTTGGTGAAGAATTGTGTTTTTGAGTGATTACGAGTGCCAATCAAGAGTGCAGTGTCCAATTCCAGGTGAGAGCATTTCCCTTGGTTCGTAGTTTCGTTTTCAAACTAATGTACTTGTAAAATGGCTTTGGTTAAAAATCTTAAAAAAGACGAGCTTGCGCTTGTCACTGAAGAGTTAGGATTAGAGGTATCAGTGAATCCAAAAATTTTAGATTTAAGAACAATAATTGAGAGTAGTGACGTTTTCAAAACCGATAAAGAATTGATTCAAAGCGTAATTAATTATGTTTTAGAAGAAAAGAAATCTAAAAAAGACAATGAAAAATCTAAAATTGAACAAGAAAAACTTAAATTAGAATTTGAAAAAGTTAAGCTAGAGCAGCTTAATAAAGAGCTTGGGCTAACAAATGCTAAGAGTAAAATGGCCCCTGAACAAGTAAAAAAGATAGGTATCGAGTCTTTTAGTTTAGAAAACTTAATTAAAAGTGTAAAAACTTTTAACGATACCTGTCCCATCTAAAACAGAAGCATTCAATTAGTTCTTTCAATCAATAGAAAAGGCTTTCAAAACTAAAAATGTCTCAGAAGAATTTAAAGCCGAAATTTTATTAAATATTTTGGGAGAAAGAGTAGGAAATTTAATGGTTTACGTCAAGGAGGAGGAACTGGAAAATTATGAAAAAATTAAAGAGTTAGTGTTAAAGCAAATTCAACCTTCTCCTCAAGAGTGTCTATATGAATTTCGAAAAACTCAAAAATTAGCGACAGAAAACTGTTCAATTTGCATCTAGAGTTGCTTCTATGTTCGAATACTATTGTCAATTGAGAAACGTAAGTGAATTTAATGATTTGTGCCAATTAATAGTATCAGATCAAATATTTAATTCCCTTGATCAGGAATTAACGAGTTATAACAGCATTAAACAAGGGGAAGATTGATACAAACCACAAAATTTAGGTCGTGAGTTAGATTTGTTTGTATCCTCAAAAGGTTCGAATAAAAATGAGTCGAATTCAAGTTTTAAACAAAACAGATTCGAAAAAAAGTATCATAAAAATGTTACAAGTGTTTTTTTTTGTCTGATGTTAAAGAGTAAAAGTGTTCATTCTGTTTTGAAAATCACATAATGCCCTTTTGTGCAAAATTTAAACAGCTTCCAGTTGAAGAAAGAGTTGAGGTAGTTAAAAAACAGCGCCTTTGCTTTCTTTGTTTAAAAGAAAAATGTTCAGCTATAAGAAGTAAGGCAAAAACTTGTAAACTATGCAACCGGAAGCATCATATTCTTTTCCATTTCCCGAGACATAAAATAAATCATCAAAATGAAAGTGATTCTATTACTGCACATCAAATAGAGACAGCCAATAGTTCAGGGTCATCGCTTAATGAGAATGCGAAAGTATTTCACCCCTCTTACCCCCCTGTCTCCTCAACTGTACAGATGCCAGATAGTTCGGGATATGCTCATAAATCGGTATTCGCCATAAACAAAAATGAAAAGAGTAAAACAGTTTTTTTGAGCACTGTTAAATGTTTCATTCGAGATGCGTTTGGGTTTTGGCAGGATGTCAGATGTTTATTAGACGTCGGGTCGATGACTCATCTTATGAGCAGGCAATGTGCAGACAAATTGGGATTGCAAAAAGAAAAAGTAAATATTCTAGTAACGTGTTTAAATGATTCTTCCATGTGTGTTAAAAATTGCGTTAGTGCGGTAATTTCAAATTCCGATAATACTTTTAAAAGAGAAATAAATATGTTAATAGTAGAGAAAACTACAGATTTAACCCCAATTAAATTTTTAAATGTGGAAGGACAAATTCCTGAGAACATTAATTTAACAGATGATACTTTTTATGTTCCAGTCCCATTGACTGTCTATTGGGTGTGGAAATTTTCTATGAATTATTACGTAGTGGGCAAATTTATTCTCAAAATTCTAATTTTATTTTCCAAAATACAGTGTTTGAGTTCGTGGCTTCAGGTAGAAGTACTTGTGTAAATAGTGAGTTAAAGGTACATTGTGGATTAATTAAAGAAGGGGATTTAAATGATACCTTAAGAAAATTTTGATTTAGAACGAACCAAAAATAAAGAGGCAGTTTTGTGTGAGGAACATTCCGTGAAAATGCATTCAAGGAATGTTGAGGGCCGGTATATAGTTAAAATACCCCATAAAGATGATCCGAAACTTTTAGGTGAATCAAGGGACATAGCTCTCAAACGATTGGATGCACTGTGGATTAGGTTAGAGAGAAATCCTCAATACCTAAAGTTATATAGAGATTTCATACATGAATATGAACATTTAGGACACATGAAAGAAATAATCACTGAAGAGGACAATTCAGAGATAAGTTATTATATGCCATACCATGGCGTATATCGGCCACAAAAAAGTACTCCTAAATTGAGAGTGGTCTAATCCGACAAGTAATGGATTGTCGCTCAATTCGTTGCAATATAATTGGAGGACTTGTGCAAGATGACTTATTTGCATGATGACAAAATTCAGAGAACATCCTTATGCCTTTACGGCCGATGTAAAAATGATGCATCGTATGATACTCATGCACGAGAGCCAGCAACCATTGCTAAGAATTTTATGGAAAGAAAATCTTGATGATCCAGTAAAAACTTTTGAGCTTAAAACAGTGACTTATGGGACAGTGAGTGCTCCCTTTTTAGCAACAAGAGTACTGTTGCAACTGTCTAAAGATGAAGAGAAGAGCTTTCCCTTAGCAGCACCAATTCTTAGATAGAACTTTTACATGGGTGGCGTTCTTTGTGGCACATCTTCTTTAGAGGAAGCCAAGGAACTGAAGAGTCAACTTTCTGGTATATTGGCGAAAGGAGGAATGCAGCTTCATAAGTGGTCTAGAAGCCACCTAGAACTGGTTTCAAATATCGATGGAGGATATGACTTTGAAAATCTCATCGAGACAAAGACGTTAAGAATGTCCTGGAAGTCACTAGAAGACTGCTTTGTTTTCCGAGTTGAAGAATTCTTACATTTAAAGAATTCTTACAAGAGATGTGTTCTTTCAATTATTGCTAGACTTCTCGACCCACTGGGATTACTTGGTCCAGTAGTCGTAAAAGCCAAGATCTTCATGCAGAGCCTTTGGAGTCTTAAAATTGACTGGATGAATGAGTTGCCACCTGAAAGAGCCAAAGAATGGCACCAGTTCCTTGAGGATTTCAAGAGTATAAACAATATCTGTATTGAAAGGGGTATTGTGCATCCGCATGCGAAGAGGATTGAATTACACGGGTTTGCCGACGCTTCAGAAAAGTGTTACGGGGCAGTGATATACTGTCGTTCTTATTCATCAAACGGCATACCAACAGTGAAACTTGTGACGAGCAAAAGCAGAGTCTCACCCGTGAAAAGTGTCACAATACCGCGGCTTGAGCTGTGTGCCGCCGTCCTCTTGTCAAAGCTGATGAAATGAGTTGTGATTGCTTTACAATTTGATTCACCTCCAATGTACCTGTCGAGTGATTCAACAATCGTTTTAGAATGGATCCAAAAAGACCCTAACATTCTAAAGACCTTTGTGGGAAATCGAGTTTCCCCCATTCAACAGCTCACATCTGCAGAACAGTGGCATCATGTTCCCTTGTCTCGGAACCTGGCTGACCTCATTTCCAGAGGTCTCGACCCATCAAGCCTGCACCATAGTTCATTATGGTGGACTGAACCTCCATTCTTGTCCACTGAGGACATGTCTTCCAGAGAGCCACCACCAGTGAGTTCCATTGAAGATTTCCAATCCGAGTTTAAGACCAACCAGAGAGTGATACAACATGAACTAGAACGTTTTAAATTTAGTGACTCTAATAACTTTGTTCATCTTAATGCTAAAGTGAACAATTTTGCACATGATACAATTGGTTTAAGTAATAATTATTTTTGTTTAATTAGGATATTAAGTTATATTTACAGGTTCTTGAACAATTGTAGAGCTAATTTTCATAAGTATTTTGGAGTCTTAAAAGCTATTGAATTAAAGGAATCTGAAATGAAGCTCCTTAAAACTGTTCAAGAGAAAGACTTTCACAAAGAAAGACTTTCTCAAGGTATCGGGCTTTATCAATACTGACAGTCAGGTAAAAAATTTATTTCCCTTTTTGGATGAAAATGGCATTTTGAGAATTGGTGGAAGACTTACCCACAGTGATTTAGATTTTGATAGTAAATTTCCAATTCTTTAATCTAAAAATCATAGACTGTCTTATTTAATTGTAGAACATTTTCATCTAAAAAATTTGCATGCTTCACCACAATTATTGTTATATCTCATACGTCAAAAATATTGGATTATAAGTTGTCGTGATTTATGTAAAAAAATAGTTCATTCATGTATTGTGTGTTTTAAGGCTACACCTGTTACGTTAGACCAGATAATGGGAGATTTGCCAAAAGATCAAGTAACACATAACTATCCATTCAATGTGAGTGAAGTTGATTTTTGTGGACAATTCTTCATAAAATATCGCTATCAGAGGAAAGGTATTTTAAACAAGGTCTATGTGTGTATTTTTATATGCTTTGTAACCAAAGCAATTCATCTAGAGATTGTGAGTGACTTAATGAGTGAAGCTTTTATTGCTACACTAAAAAGATTTTTTGCAAGGAGAGGCAAATCATCTAAAATTTATTTGGATAATGCTCAAACTTTTATTGGAGCGAATAGGGAAATTAAGAGATTATTTGAGATTGTAATTGATTAAGATAAAATTCTTGCTGAGTATTTACTCTCAGAGGGAGTTGAATGGAAATTTATTCCACCCCGTTCACCCAATTTTGGAGGTCTTTGGGAGGCCGGAGTAAAGTCCTTTAAGTACCATCTGAAACATGTAGTAGGTAACACTAGGTTAACTTATATGAGGAATTTTTGACAGTTACAAATCAAATAGAAGGAATTCTAAATTCCAGCCATTATCACCATTGTCCTCAGATATAGATGACTTAAAGGTCTTGACCCCAGCACATTTTTTAATAGGCAGCCCTATCAATGCAATAATTGAATCAGATATTACGAGTATAGACACTAATAGGTGAAAATTGTGGCAAAGAGTAACGAAAATTGTCCAACTTATTTGGAAACGTTGGCATAATGTCAAGATAGGTGATTTGGTATTGTTGAAAGAGGAAAATTTACTGAGTACTAAATGGGCCATTGGTCGTATTTTGAATATTTACCTCAGTAAGGATGGTAATATTAATGTAAGAGTTTGTGATGTGAAAACACAGAATAGTGTTTTCAAAAGAGCTATTTCAAAATTGTGTAAATTACCTATGGATAATAGAATTTAATCAGTGTAATATTGTATAGTGATTTAATGTAATTT
Source organism: Argiope aurantia (assembly GCA_026543865.1). Taxonomy (NCBI): domain Eukaryota; kingdom Metazoa; phylum Arthropoda; class Arachnida; order Araneae; family Araneidae; genus Argiope; species Argiope aurantia. The sequence continues at coordinate 1,922,154 of JAPMOR010054712.1, read as the reverse complement.
GTATTATATTATAATTATTTTTTTTGGTGTGATATATTTTGTATTGATGTTCAGTGTTATTATTTTGAAATGTAATATTTCAAGGCGGGCGGTATGTTGCAACACCAACGCCATCTTGTGAGTTTTCTGTAGCTATCGGCAGAGAGAGTGTTTAATAAAGTGTGTGTTGTGATCATTGAGTGTGAGAAAACAAGCAACATATAAATATGTTTAAAAAAAAGTGCAGCCCCTTGATAGATATTTTTCGTAGCCCTGTTAATTTCAAAACTAATGAGGTGTCATTAGCTAAGACAGAGTCTTCAGTGAAATGAAGACCCCAATAATTTCAGAAGATTTAAACGGCAGCAAGTAACAACTTTTGTGCACGTTTCAGAATATCTGAGATTAAATAGATTATTACACCAAATGGTACCCATGAGATAAAAAGAGGACAATTATTATATTTCATAAACTTAAAGCTTCCCCCTACATTTTTTTTTTGCTCATCTTTATTTCCAAGCAAGTTATTAAATTTGTAATCTGTGGGATTATTTTGAATATCCCTGTATTTTTAAGTGTAATGACTAAACCCTTATTCCCCTGCCCCCCCCCCCCCCCTCTTTTACACACATCTTTTTATAAAGATCTACTTTAATATTGAAAATTTCTCTAGAGAATTTTATATCTATCTATAAATTGCACATAAATCCATGATGACAAAACATGCATGTTCTGAGTAACTAACTAATAATTTAATATATACATAAAAATTTGATTAAAATCATTCTAAAAATCTACAAGAAATGAAATTTTGAAAGAAACAATTTTTTTTAAAAAACAAAACTAAAAGTCACAAGATAATTTTCTATTTATTTACTAATAAAATAAAACTTGCAAAACAATTCAAAATCTTCTCACCATTATCAATTCCACAACATCTCGCTGCATTTCAACAGCCATTTGATGAACGTCATGATCCGAATTGTTGTACATAATAGCATTCTGGAACATCAACATTATGTCCCTATGGAATTCCTCAGTTGTTGTGATAACTCCATTATCTATGTTTTTCTTTATCAGAGACAAATCCATTGGTCTAAAAGTCAATTAAAAATTTGTATTCAGATGAAATATAGGATATTTTATTATCAGCCAAGATAGGGGGGGGGGGAGATGGGGAGATGTTTAAAATTATTTTCCCCCCATAAACTTCAAATAGAGACTGTATGTTACTATATACTTTTGCATAGATGAGATAAATTTTATGCATTGCAATAGCCAAATTCTTATGACTGCCTCTAGTATATCGAATCCTTTCTGCTAATGAAAAATCTATCAAAAACTAATTTAAGAAAATTAAAAAATATATCCTAAATTATAAGAGTACTCATAAATCCGTTCACTACACCATTATAAAAATACCTCTGTAATTTCACTTTACATTCTTTTCCATTTTGGCTTTAACTGAAAATGGATAGCATGATTATGTGCAGATTAAATTTCTTTCTTCTTTCCCCCTCCCCCTATATTAAACAACTGATTTCATTATAAAGATATAATAAAATACTATCCCAGGTTCAAAGAATTTATCTCACAACAACTGAAATAAAAATAATAAATAAGGGCACATTTCATTTTCAATAAATGAAAAAACAGAAAATGAATCATAAATATAATTTTAACATTTCTTGAAACCTCAAACATTTCAAGACTTAAAATGAAACTACATAATATAAAGACCATTGATAGTTTTTGTTAAAATAAATCATAAAGGAAAATTATTCTTTTCTCACATACAAAAATTTGCTTGATCATTCATATTCACAATTTTCAATATTTTCAATTTATTATATTTCAAATACTGTTTTTCTGGAATTCCACAACGACATACACATATAGCAAAATTCTACATCCTTTGTAAATTTCAAAACTTTATAGTGTTAATTGTAATGAAATTAAACATTTTTTGAAATTTACCGAATTGGGTTTCCCAGAATAGAACTTTAATTTAATCAGAATAACTAGTGCTAGTATTTATGCCATATAACCAAATTTTTGTAGCTACACAAACAATTTTAAATTTTCATGTTGCAAGGAATGAACATTACCTGTGGACAATGCTTAAGTATCCAGGAGCAACATCATTAGTCACTTTCTGCAGAAACACACTGGCATTTCTGTAAAATGAAAATACATTATTTATAAGATGTAAAATTATCTAAACAGCAATAAGTATTATTCAGAATTTTATTTAAAGCAAATTACATATATTGAAAAGTCACCATGAAATATATCTCATAAGAACACACATACTTTATAAATAATAATAATAAAGAATGTTCTGCTTAATAACATTGAAATGGTTCCTGTTATATAACAATTTCTTTTTAGAAAACTTAAGTATTAAAGAAACATTAATTATAAGAATTTAAGATAAAAAGCTATGTAGCTATTCCAACATACATAATATTTACATATATGAAATAACATACATAGATAGCATAATGCAGACGAGATTATCATTTTTGCTTTTTGAAAAAAAGAAGCAAAATCTGCTTAATCTTTCTTCAACTCAAAAAGTAAAAATATTACAACTTTTTTTTTTTTTTTAGAATCTAAATAATTTATAAATGCCTCTAAAAAATATGAAATTATTAATAAAAAAAACGAGCAAAACTTTGTATTAATAATAATTAAATTTCAGCAGCATAATTTATATTGATTTTTTGATAATTACTTATTAATGACACGATTTAACAAACTATAACTTTTATAAATCGGTCAACTGGCTGATAATAATATGGCATTGAAATAATTTAATACTTTAATTAAAAAAATTAATAAGTTTTTAAATAATTTTTATAATTAAAATACAATTATAAAAATATTCACTGATTCAACTTTTTGATAAATATATACTTTCTATTCATAATTTTTTTTCTCTGGTAATCAAAAATAAACAAGTATAACAATAAAAATATTATTCTAAGAGACAATGTCATTATTTCCTTAATGAATATTCTGAAAAGCTACGTCCTTTTATGGAAAGAAACTTTGACATCTTGAAAAAATAATTATAATTAAGTTATCTACAAAATGCAAGAATTTTATCTGTCTAATTCCTCAAATTTGGCTTGACATTCATAAGATTTAGTTTTCATATTTAAAATGGCTTCAAATTAAACTTTAATCTGAAAATAGTTATAACAAATTTAGTTTAATGCTACAATTATAACGAATTTAGTACATTTTACAAAAACATACTTATGACATGAGATTTGTCTTAAAACAATGCCAATTGCTCTTTTCCATTTCTTTTGTTGAAGGGTTTCTCTTTCTTTTCTGCAAAAGGGGAAAAAAAATCAGAAAAAATAGTAATAATTCAAAAAAATATACTTTTAATTTAAAATTGGAGTGTAATGTAAAAATATTTTGAAAATAAATTATTAAACATTTATTTCATTTTTGAAAATTAAACTAGGTAAAAAAGATTTTTTTTACATACCAATCATATATAAGCACATTCTTGAAAATATTTTGAGCTTTAACATTTATTTTCAGTAACATCACTTTAAAAAAAATACAAAACTCTAAAAAATAATTTCAAAAAGAAATGCTTAATGTATGCATCCTTGTAGGCTGCTACAAAAAATCTACCTTTTTGGCCGAGATTGTGTTCCAGTAGAATGTGAAATACTTTTATTGGTGCTCACAGATTGATTATCCCAATTATCAGATTCATATTCCTCAGATTCTTCAGAGCTAAATAATCAAAACATGGATAAAGATTTTATGTCACTTCACAATCTTTGACAATAAGTTCCATAATAATTAAATAAATAACAATATTGATTAGTAGCAATTTAATAATATGATTGAAAATCCAAAACTTATACACTAATGTCCATGAATAATATAATAAATTTTTTACATTTTAATGTCAAGTCAGATTTTATATATATAATAAGAAATTCCACATATTCGATGCATGCATACAAATCAAGATTAACTTACAGCTTATAACATTTTAAACAAATTTTACATTTTTTTGATAAAACTATTGTGTTCAGAACATATTTAATTAGAAAAATGAAAATATTGTGCAATCTAAAATTACCTCAATTTCAACTCTTTCATTGGTTTTTAAACAAATGAAAACAAATAACTCCAACAATATATTTAATAGTTATTTTTGAAACATAATTGGATAAAATACTGAGTTTTTTAAATAAAATTTACATATAAAGATATAATTAATGCTACAAAATATTTTAATACATTTACTGCAAAAAAAAAAATTATACAAAACTCAGTACATTACATATGGACATTTCAATTGATTTTTTTATTATTTCACTAGCAATCATAGAAAATCTATTGATTTTCCAGAATTATTGGTTACATAATATTTCAACTGAATTTTTTGTAGATAATCCTCAGCAAATTATATTTAAATTTGAGTTTTGAAGAGTCATGTATGCCATACTATTTTAAAAGCTTTATATAATTATATTCAATATGTTATACACTTCTACAATTTTGATTATTTCATTTAAAATTAAATACAAGGTTGGTTTTGAAAAGGAAGCGATTAAACTTTAACTAATTCAATAGCATACTTAATGAATCAAAGCATATACATAAAAAATATAAGGACAAAAAAAATAATTCAACAGTGGAGCGTTGTATGCATTATAGAAATATATCTTTAAATACACCAAAGGCTAAAAAAATTTTATGGCAAATGAATTAATATAACTAAAAAGCCAGCTTTTTTATTTTTAAAATGAGTTAACATTCCTTTTTATGCAAAAAAGCTCTTGGAAAACATTATGGGGGAAGTCAAAATTGTATTGAAATTTTCATTAATTAAAAGTTTTAAAAAATTGCTCTAAGGCACATATTCTCAGTCTCCAAAATATATAATTGTCAAGTTTGGTAGTTCTATATTGAACAATCTGGCTTGAAGGCACACCTTTTCTTTCACTATCAGTGAAAATAAATTTTTTTATCCACAAAACACAAATAAATAACAGAAAATAACTAAATTATTCAGAAAAAGAAACACAATCAATTAATTACAATAATAATAATACAATTTTTAAAATGCAGATGAGAAAGAAAAAAATATTTCAGATCATATTTCAAATATTTCAAAATATTACACATCATTTAGCAAACAATTTTCTTAGAATATAGAACAATTCAAATAAAATAAAAAATAAATAACAATACAAATAATAATAAGTAAAAATAATAAAAATACAAATAAAATAAAAAACAATGTTCCAAAAAAAGCACAATTGCTTCTAAATAAACATATTCAATAAGAAATTTAATATACAAAGAATGTTCTTAAAGACTTATGTAAAAAATCTATCATAACTGATAATTGCAGAAAAAATGATTCTAAAACTTTAAAGTGAATGATAGAAACTGATATATCTTCAAAATTTATTACAGAATTTTATGTAAAAGTTGCAAAATTGAAGGGAAAAAAAAAAAAAAAACCCCTACCTCTGAGAAACAGCTTCAGAACTTTTTGGGCTAACAATATGAAACCAATCTTGTTTTCCAAATTGTGGAGTTTCTTTATTATCTTTATTTTCATTTGCTGAAGGAGGTGAAAACTCCGTAGTGATTGAGTCTTGGAATGATTCACTTCCATCAATATCATCAAGCTGTTTGTCAGATTCAGCAGCATTTGAAGAGGAAGGATGGCTATCACTAGTTTCTATCTCCATATCTGTAGATGCTGCAGGCACAGGAACCTAAATAAATAAAGTTAATTGTTTAAAGTTGAATTATTAAATTAAGAACCTAATTTATTCACAGAGAATTTTTTTTTTAATATTAAAGGTCTAGCATTCTTTCTCCTACGTTACCTGCAGACACACCGAATAATGATTGCAGCACATTTCTTTAGATTAATAACAATGAATCAGAATAATATTTTAAGAATTTTGAAAATTCCTTTTTGTACAAGATGAAACTTCATTGAATAACTTGTTAATTTCTTTGGAATGCTTTAAAAATAAAATTATTTTATAAAAATTATATGAGAATAAATGTTCTAAAAAATATCAATAAATCATATATATATAGTTCTTGTTCAAAAATTTTGAAACTAAGAAGAAAAAGAAGAGGGGGGGGGGAATGACAGCCTTTTAATTATCATAAATATTCTGATAACAACGGGGTTTTTTTTAGGATGAATGATTTCAGAAAAATAATAAGCAAAATACATGAATGCATGGATTCATATTCTATTCAAATCTTTATATAATTGTTACAAAACAGTCCTTTGACTATAAGAATTTAAAAAATGCAAGTTTCAAAATTGAATAATAATAATAATAAAAATAACATTAACAAAAATGGAGTAAATATGTCATCAGAAATAAAGAATGCATATTAAAAAAATGAACATTTTATACTGTAATATGCACTTGGTAAAATTTTTTATTTCTAGCAACTTGTGTGCAGGCCAACAGCAAACTGCAAAAGACATATTATCTATTAAGATATAATACCTTTTATAATGATTAATTTATCACAACATTTGAGCTGCTAAAACTCACCTTAAATGAGCTAAAAAAACCAATCATATTCTTTTGCTATAGAATGAGACTATATAATATGAATATATATGAATACCAAATTTAATATTATAGATAAAATATTATAATGTGTTTTTTTTTTAAATCTATCTTATTGTTGTATTCTTTTTCAAACCTATTTTATTTTTATTATTAATTAATATCTTTTTTTTTTTTTGCCTTCCAATTAAAAATAAAATGTGCATTTTTGAAAAAGGAACCAAACACACACACACACACAAAAAAAAAATATTTATTCATGTCATCTTAAAGCAAGACAAGAGAAAGAAAACCTTTGCTTTTTTTTTTTCAAATAAAAATGTATTTTATATTACTCCAAGATTCTATATACACAGAAGTGCCAGAAAATCTGGTACACCAATCTAATATTGTGTAGAGAAACCACATGCATGCAAAAGTGACGCAACATGGCGTGGCATGGATTCAACTAATCTGTGAAGTTATTCTGTAGACAGTTCCCACCATGATTTCAGCAGGGCTGTCCACAAAGTCATGGGAGTGTGAAGTGGTGGAGATCTCCTAAGGACAGCATGCTATGCAAAATATCCCAGATATGCTCAATAATATTCGTGTCAGGAGAATTTGGTGGCCAAGAGAGGGAACAAAATTTAGAAGAGTGCTCTTCAAGCCACTCGATAGCTACCATAGACCTGTGATGTGGCGCATTATCCTGTTGGAACTGTCCACGTCTGCCAGAATGCACACAAGACATGAATGGATGCAGGCGGTCAGAAAGGATATTAATGTACCGTTGACCTGTCATGGTCGAATCTAGAGGTATCAACAGTCCTATTTCATGCCAACTGCACACATCCCATATCATGACAGAGCCTCCACCAGCTTGAACAGTTCCTTGTAGACATGAGGGATCCATTGAGTTTCCTCCACACTCATCCTCCCGATACAATTCTTTTCAATCGTCGATAATCCCGTTTCTGTCAAGGTCTTTTTTCGGCAGCACCATTGACGGAGAATTAGAAGTTTTACTGGAAACTTGATATTCGCGGTATATTCTTGAAATGGTCGTGTGCGAAAATCCAAATTTCATTGCTACTTTGGAAATGCTGTGCTCATCTCTCGTGCGCCGACTATTAGTTCCCATTGAAAATCATTTAAATCTTGATAACCTGCCATTGCAACAGCAAGAATCAATATAATAGCCTCCTCAGACACCTGTTGTATTATATATGCACTGTCGACAACGTCACGTTACGCTGATTGGTTGAACACTTCTATTATTTGCATAAGACCTGCTACACCAGTTTTTTTGGCCATTCAATGTATATTGTACTATATATTATATTATTCTTTTCCTAATTATGAATTGATATTGAGGAGCACAATTATAAAGTAAATAAATATTATTTTTGTAATAATAAAATTAATTTTCTTAAAGAGAAATGGCATACATTTATTTAAAGGTAGTAAGCATATTTAGATACTAAGGTCTGATTATATTCTCAAGGTCAAATACAGAAAAATATGCTTTAATTTTATTTTGAAAAAGTACGGTCACTGAGATAATTAAACTGTACACAGGAATGAAGCTTTTGAGAACTGGGAATATGTGTCTTCTTTAAGACTATATAGAGGAAAATAAATAATCCTTCCCACTTTTTTTCTAACATTTGTTTATTTAGTTGCAACCATTTCAAAAAAAAAAAAAAAGGAAAACTAGAATTGCTCAAAGTAAATATTTGAAGGTTAAACTCATAAAAAAAAATTCTTAATTATTTGACAATATCAAAATATTATTTAAAAATAAACTACTTTTTCTTCAAGAGCATTTTTGTCTTGGTTATTCACTTCTTCTGAATCTCTGGATCCTGTAAAAACATCTTCAGCATCAGAGCTCATAAGTTTTCTTTCTAAAATAAAAGTAAAAAACATACATATACATCAAAGAACATTAATATATAAAAATAAATTCTCATCTAATTTACATAAATACATCAATCCAAAATTATAATAGTAATTTTTTAAAGCATCTTTTTTGACATAGCAATTTTTTAAAGCATCTTTTTTGACAATCTTAAAAATAAGTTTTTTTTTTTAAACCTTGCTTATTTTAATTTAGAATATCTGCAATTTAAGATACTAAGATACAATGGTCATCAACAAGGTTATATCACCATTTGTTTACAGCAATAGTTAAAAATATTGTATCCACACACACCCTATGTTAAATATGATGTCATAATACATATTAATTTATTTACATTAAAAAAAAGAGGATAAATTGCATTCTCTTGCTGCAATTGTCTACACAAACCACGAAACACTTTATGTTTTAAAGTGTGTATATAAATAACCCTTTCATGATGGGTGTATCATATACGTATCACCTACGAATCTCTCTCACAACTGGCGTACCACCCATGCGTTTTTAGAAATTGAACTCATGGAACAGTGATACATACATAAGTGCACTTTAAACTGGAACAGTTTTTAAATGCCATTAAATGGCTCCCTGTGTCTATTATTTTTGAAATAAATATAGTTTTATTATCCTGAATTTCAGTTTGCTCATATTCAGCATGACTTTGGTATTTTACTCATCAGCTGTTGCGAGTGAGGGTGTAAGAGTAATGTAAATAAACAGAGCTGAATCACGTAATTTTCCACTTGATAGAATCATTCGCACTTCTGGTCTCCCTTCAAATTCGTTTTCCTTTATTTTTTATTATTACTGTGTAACCATAACTAGGTTTGAACTGATGGTTTTAGGTTTTACCATTAGTTCTGTTGTATTTTGTATAGCTTTTGGATACATTTTGTGCACTTTCCATTTTATTACAGAAAGCTTTAATTTCAGCTAATTATGGCAAGAAAACGCTATTTGTCAGAGGAAGAATGTGCTTGTATTATTAATGAACTAATAATCTAAAAAGGTAGCAAAAATGATGACATTAGGACATAAACTAATTTTTTAAAAACATTTCTGAATATTTGTGATTTTTTTTTTTTCAAAGTTAGGTTTAGTGACAAAGAGCTGAAGTTTTGTTGGATGATTCACAGAATCAACATAAGAATGCTTTTGCGTATTCGTATGATGATTCCTTTCATGTATGTATTCATCCATATGTCTAGGATAGAGGCCTCCCATCCTGAAAGTGTTAACAGAGATAGTAAGTCATAACATGCTGCAGATAATTGTTTTGAGACAAATTAAGGGATCAAAATATTTTTGATAATATATTCCCTCAAACCATAATTTCTTCACCAACAAAGTGGAACAGTTATTATGAAACAAGATTCTTGTATATCATATTCTAATCAATTATCTGCATAATGGAGCAGGAAATGTTCTTAATTCGGCGAAGGAAGTTTCTTTCATTAAGATGTCTAATACTGATGTTCTTTGGCTTATAGCAATTTTAATTTCAAGGGTTTCAGCAATCATTATATAGAATTATCAAGTGTCATCTAGAGTACTGAGTGAAGTTTAAAAATAACACCACCTACGTGAGATCCAAACTTCTGTTTCAGCATCTAATGACTCAAAATTTTTCTTAATAAAATGCAAATAAAACTATTCATGAATAATAATGTACATTTTATTATGTTACCAATCAAGAGACCTCGGATTATCCAGCTGACAGGTTGCTATCTATTGGATGGCATCAAAAGGCCTTGGAAGCATTTTGCAATTTTCCTTACATGTTCAGTTTTTATGTTAACTTTAATTTCGAAAGAGACATTTAGTTTTCACATAATATTAAAATGCTTCATTTCATAAGGTTCTGATATAGTTCAATTTCCATCAAATTCCTATTTTTCAGTCTTAATAAATGACCAAGGCGAAATTTTAAATAAATAAATTCCATATTAATACTTAAAGGCCAAGAGAACAAATACTTCAAGTAAAAGAGTTGGTCTCCAAATGCAACTAATTCTTCATAAAAATGAGAATTCAAATATTTACTTTTATAAACTTTTGAACTGTTTAAAGAGAAGCCATTTAAATACATTTATAAAATGTTAATCAACATAGGATAAGTTTTGATAACAAATACAATCGAACCTTGTTTAAAAAGTATCTTGCATAGCAAATAAAACAAAATGTAAAAAAAAGTGCATGAGCAATGTTTGCAGAACAAATGGTAAGAAACTTGCATCAGTCTGCGTTGAGCACTTACTGGAGGGGGGGGGGTTAAATTATATAAATAAATAAGCTGTCATATTTACATGTAAGATGTTTCAGCCAGATAACATTGTCGAATAAGACTCGAAGGATTTGAGCATCCTTGGTTTAGTTTAGTTTAATTATATTAACCTTCCGTTTTAACCTCATACTTTTGAACCGCGGTCAGATGACAAGGACAGCCCTGAGATGGAATCTCCCTCTCCACACTACACCACACCAGCAAGAGACTTGAGCATCCTTGGAATCTTAATTTAAGGAATTTTGTTTTAGGTCAAAATTATGGAGCTTGAGGTGAATAGCAATAACACTGATGAGCCTTCTGGTAGAACATAGACAGGACTACCAAAGAGCTTATACAGCTGTCCTCTCAGTAAAACAGTCAAGGAGATTTACTCAAAAGAGGAATAAATAATAAACACAACAATCTTCCAATGAAATAAGAGAGATGCTAAAAATATGGGAAAAGTCCTATGCTGAAAACATCTGCATAACATAGGCAATAACAATGCATGCTCCAAATTTATCTACTGATAATGCTGTGTCCCACTTTTACCAAATTTTGAAGTACAGGCCAAAGATAAATAACTTTAGAAATTTTTTTTGTAAAATAAGCATATTTAATCAATAATAAATTACACTAGTATAAATTTGTTTGAGTATTTTTTTCACTTAACAAATGTTTTACATTACAATTACTATTTGGGATCGAATTATGTTCGCTAAGCAAAGTTTCACCATTGATATTTAAAATCAATAATGCATTTTTGAAAAGTAATGCCCAACCTTTTTTTCTTTAACACCTTAAATGCTGTGCTGATACTGAATTCCTATTTGCTTGCCTGCAGTCTCCGCTGAATTAATTGGTGTTTAGATTTATCTAGATGTTTATCACACTTTAATAAAATTCATTAAAATATTTTGATAAAAAAAGTTAAGGGCATTTATTAATGTAATGTTTTTTTGTTTAATATTATATTTTATACTATCTGTCCTATCTTGTTTGTATGGAAAATTTAACATTGGGTACCGATGATTGATGTGAGTTAATTTATCAAACAAAGCACTGATATAACTAAAAAAATTTTAATACCTTTACCACCTGGTATAGTATTGCCAGCAAAATTTCTTTTCGCTGGCCATACTTTCTTCTTTAATGATTCGGTAATTTTTGGTGTGCGCTTATTATTGTCCATCATAATCTAAAAGAGGGGAAAATTACTATTAATAAAATGTATATGCATCTTCAATAAAATTCTTAATCCTTTTATCTTTTGATCACTAGTCTGACTCATATTGCCATTGATTAAAAGAATTACATTATAGCACAGCTATTTCTTTGACATTAAATAAGAATATAGTTAATAAATATATTATAAATGGTTTTATAGGAAAAAATATAAAAATCATTGGCACAACAGGCACTGGTAAAAATCTGGATAAAATAAAATGCACCTACTTTCAGTTCTTTATGAGATATATTAAAAGAATCAGCTAATATAACTCTACACTTCAATACGTATAAATAATTATCAATATATGTTTGAATTATTAAATATTTACCATGGAAATCCTCGATTTTCTCTGACATGTTTCTTCCCACTTCTTCAACTTATCTTCACTCAATACATTATCAGATGCTTCATCTGAAATCAGTTCTTCATTTAGTTTTTCATCATCAGCCAAAAACAGAGCTTTTCGAACTGAAATAAATTTGAAGTATAAAAAAATATGAAAAAAAATTTGTCTAGGCATTACAACAACAACAAAAAATTACCATAAATATTAGGGAATAATAATAAGAGTAGCAGAACAATGCACAAATTTTAAACACATTTTCTTCTTTACAGAATGCAAAACTAAAATATGTCATTATAGATTTTGCCATGTTCTTGATCACCTTGCTAAGAGCTTAACAGAAGAGTTTGAAAGTTTAAGGAAACAAATAGCAGATCAATTTGGTAACAGATTTTGTTTCAATCAGGGAAAAAAGAAATAGCTCTTTAAAAAAAATTCCATTTCAAAATAGCATATCCAAGTATCTTCAGTTATGCTTGTCGCAAAGCCAAAATGAATATTATAGAAAAGTTCATACTAATTAATAATCTAACAAATTTAAAGCAAATACAAATAATTTTTGGAATGAAATTATTACATATCATCCAATAATTATATTTTTAGAAATGAATATTAAAAATGGCTTATGAAAAAATTGGATGTAATTCAAAATTCTAATCCAATATACATTAATTAGTATGATATTGTTTTAAGTTTGATTCATCAATTTTTATTTTTAAAATTTATTCTTAATTGTATAACAGTGACAATATGTACACAAATAATATTTAATATTGTCAGAAGAGACATTGTCATTAATGAAGCAATGAAAAGTATCAGGATAAAATATACTTAACAATCTACTTAAGAATTTAGCAAAATTAGAGAAAAAATGTACAAAAGTAAAATTAATACCATTGAAAAACTTATGTTTTAAATTAAAAACAATTAAGAAAAGAGTTCCTGCAAAATGATTTGTTTAAGTCATTGAGAAAAAGTGTTATAATTGTAATTAATTTTCAATTAAAAATCTAATAAAATGTTTTTTAATCCTTTCATAATGACTATATACTACCCAAGTAATTATGTGTCACCTTTGGTTACTTTAGATAAAACGGTCAGCCCTGTAAAAAATTTAATTTTTTTAAATTCACGTATGACAGACACAATTTACAAAATAAATGCCAGCTTAAAAATGTTATAATACTTAAAAAAATTTACAAACTGATTTTATTGAGAAGGAGTGAAATAATCCACGTGAAACAATTTATGGTAATTTATTTGTCTACTGTCAGAACTATTTTTTTTTTTAATTGTGCGAGAACATGATCTTATTTTTGAAATATATATATTTTTTTATTGTGTGAGAACATGATCTTATTTTAAAATAAGGTTTTAATGTCAAAAAAAAAAAAAAAAAAACCAGCTATAAAGAATATGGATTATCAAAAATTATTCACTATGAGAACTGGAGTTGAAAAAAAAAGAAATGTTAAATATCAGAACAAAATGAAATTCCAATTAGTTTAGTTATTTTAATGTCCTATTTTAAAGCAACACCAGGGCTATTTTGAGACAGACCTCGTAATTTTGAACCGCGGTCAGGTAAACAGCATGAGGAAGTTTGGCCCCGACGGATTTAACGTACACCAGATCCGCTTACACAACGGTTCTTCGGTGGAATTGGGTCTCAAACCTGAAACCTTCCAGTTCTGAAGCCGAGACCTTACCACCAAGCCACTGAGGCAAAAATAAAATTCCAAATTATTGAATTTAATTCTGAATTACAACCATCTACTTTTAGTTCAAATTGCATTACTGAAAATACCTCTGAAGAAAGATTATGGTAGGAATATCAATATACTTTTTCAAAATATTTTGGTTAATCTATTTCATCAATGCATTTCAAATGACCAAATATGGTTAAAAATCCAACTTTCAGCAATAAAAATTTATAATATAAAATAAAAATGTTGTCACATGAAAAACTTGAAATTTGCAATACTACATTTTAATTTTTTAAAAATTTTTAATGCTAATGTACAATTTATCAAGGAAAGCAGCCAGGCAGGTGGGCAGTAGGAAAGAAGAGCATGTCTAAATACTCTGAGTCCCCAAAAAAGGTGGCATAGAATATTTCATTACTTGCTGCAGCAAACAGCTTAATGATTTTGTCATCATTACACTTCTACACTATCAAATACAGAAACATGTAATAGAGAGGCATAAAAATATTAACCTTGGGATGTCTGAGCATTTGTGACTTCAGGTTTAATGCGGACAGGTGTGGTAACTTTCTTTTCAGTTGATGCTGTACTGGTATTCGATGCTTCCGATTCCTGTAAAATAAAAACATTGCAAATTAAAGCAAAATAAAATTTAACTGTTAAAGATCCATTAAAAAATCACAGAACAGTTTCTGTTATGATTTACAATATTAGGGCAAAAATGTAAATAAAGCATGTCATCATTTTTATCCTAATCAAAGGATTTTAGATATAACTAACAAAATTAGACTTATTTCTTAGAACTAGTTACTACCCTTCTAATAAGCAGCAGAAAAAAGTTTTGTTAAATGACAATGATAGCATATGTACTTAAATATTTACACTATGGAGCAGAATTTCAAGAGAAATATCATATTTTAATTATTCTTCAACACAATATTCACTACTTAATAGATTTCACTATTACAAACATTTTTTTAACCTCGATTCGTTTGTTAAAATTTTCTAGTTAACACATGCTTTAATTTTCTATAACACATACATACATGCACATGTAATAAATAAAAGGACATTCACTTAGAATTTCTATTTTAAGCAATTTTTTCTATCAAGCCATTTTATTTTTAATATATACTTTAAAAGCAGGGAGGGGGGGACCCAAGATGGGTAAACAGTATTTAATTGAATATATTTCAGCAACATTTCATGTGCTTCAAGTAATCAGTGCAAAAAAAAAAAAAAAAAAAGTGCAAATGATATTAATTGTGTTAAGAGATAATATTCAGAATATTTTGTAGTGTGTATATTGCCGTACATTTTTGCTATGTGTCACAATTGGTTATATACAATTAGTTGATTTTAATGAAGCAATGTAGAAAATTTACATATTGTAAATTTATAATTAAAAACATATATGCAGATTTCTTTGTAAATTGTTTTTTGCTCTTGGCATATTAAAGGTAATCAAATTCAAAAAAAGATTTAACTATGAACAGGCTAGAATTTACAAAGTACACTAACAACAAACTTCAAAAAGATGACTTAAGAATATAAGAACTTGATCACAGTCAATTTATTTGCTTAGTAATTAAGCATAACAATAACTCCCTGAAAACTGAAGGGAAATACTGCTCAAGATATCAGCGAGAAATGCTTAACGTAATTCACCTGATGGTATGGAAAAAGAAATAAGCAGATGAAAAGATATTTGGTCAATATATTGTCACAAATCTATAATGTTGCTTCCCAGTATGGTTAATTCAATGACTGGAAAGACTGTTTACGATCAGCTTTGTTGGATGCCGAATTAGTGATCTCAGGGGCTGGCGACAGATAACACTGGAATCTTCTAGAATTTTGGTGATGGAGCCAATAGGAACCAAGATATGCTTGATTGTTCCAAAACCTTTTTCTGTCCTCCTTCAGAGACCATTAAAGGCCTGCAGTCTCAAGCCAAATTTAATTGCATACAGAATTATGGAAAGAGATGGCAGAATAGTTGGATCAGTCTGGTGAAGCTCAAGCATTTGCTGATATGAACTGTGTGTCGAGTGCTGGAATTTATTGTAGAAGCGGTATCAAGTCATGTGAGGAATAGTCAGTCATGTAGTTGTGAGTCAGCAGTTGGATACAGCTAAAGCGAGAAGATAGTGAAAAATTGTAGACGCTTGGGAACACCATAGAAAGTAGCTACAAAGATTCCCTTCTCCAGCTGAATTCTGTCTGGCCGCTCTATGTGCTGTGGTTGTTATTACTACTGATTACTACTTGTGGGCTACTGTTTGTTGTAGTGTGCTGTTGCCGTTGTGTGTTGCTTATGATGTCTTGTGCTGTGTTCGTGTTTAGTAAAAGTCGTCGTTCATTACCAAAGAACTGTTTCTTCATCGACTAACAAATCAAATGCCGTATTTCATAACAATATGTTTGGTTTGATACAAAGATGCAATCATTAAAGAACAGTACATTTGCTTAAATATTATATCAATTACTATTAATATTTCAAATTCAATGCTTAACTTCCAATCATTACAGTATCACAACTTTTTTAAAACAGCATATTCATGCAGATAGTGTCATAAAATATATAACTGGTAAGTATGCATTCAATGAAATTAGAGTTTTTTAAAAAACAACATTCAGATTACCTGGGCAAAAGTCAGTTTATCTTTGGAATCTTCTGACCGGGAATCCTCTTTTATTCGAGGCATGTAACATAATGTATTTGATGTTTGATAGCCAACTGAATTTTCCTCTGTACTTTCGGTAAATTCATATTGGTCTTTTGGCTCAATTTGTTTAGGAGGAGCATTTTTAATAGTCTTACCTAAACCTTTCTTGCCTAGAAATTTTTTTAAAAATAAAATATATAACAAAGAACCATGTTTATTAAGTACAAAATAAGCAGATATCAAGATATTTAATCATCATTCGAAATAAAATTAGAAAAATTTAAATAACAAATAAATACTTTATAAATGTTAAAAAAAAGGCACATTTTACTAGGAAACAAAACCCCTAGTAATACATCATTTCATAGTTAACCATAGAACAGGATGTAGAACAAAATTTTTAATATTAAAAAATCAAAATTTATATCACCTCTCCTTCCAGATCGCCTAACAATTGCTGGTGTTTCATTTTCACTCAAGTCAACTTTATCTGGTAAACTCTTTTCAAAAAATCTAGGCTTTTTAGAAATGGGTGATTTAGAGTCACTTGATTTACTTGACTTTGAATCCTAAAGAGAAAACATTGAAAAACTGTAAAGTGACAATTAATTAAAATAGCAATTTTTTTTTATTATTTTATATTATTGTCCCTTTATTACATTTTTACATTCTAAATTGAATAAAATTAAATTGTAAGAAATAATCATCTCACATTGTCAAGACTTTCCATGTCTCACAAAATTTTACAATTTAACAATATACAAATCTCGAGAAGCAAGAATTTTAATTTCTCCTTGAGCTATAGGAATCTAGATGAAATGATATCTAAAACCAAAAGTGGTAATGATAAATGTTGTTATGCTGAATGGCAAGTATAGTAAGATAAGAAATAAAATATATTATTTCAAATTTATGATGATGAGAAGAGAAATGGATGCAAGTCATCCAACATCCTTTTTTTTAGTACTTTTATTTTATAATTAGACACAATTGGTTGGTTCGCAGGGCTTACTGATTGCATTTAATTTATATTAAATCTCTTATGCAAAACTTAATGTTCAATATTCCTTTAACAAAGCATTTTCATACATCACACTGTAATAGATATTAAAGTTATGTTATTTAACTAGTCTTCCGTCTTTTCTATTTATAGTGTACATGAATTTTTTTAATGAAGTTAAGTCCTGAGATATCACAGTGTAAACTTCAATCTCTTTGTATTCCACTGCATATTGCCATATATAACAGTAAAGAAATTTTTCTTCTCATTACATAAGTAATCATTGCAGATATTAAGCAGAATATTTCTTTCTTGGTTTTCAACAATGAAAGAAAATGACTCAAAATCAATATTTAATGAAACAGAAAAATTATTTGACTTCCATACCAATTGTTGAAAATTATGCAAAAAATATTCTTTTTAAATTGTTTAAATTCTAGAAAAAATTGCATTGTAATTAAATTATTGCCATTCAAAAGACAAATTTTTAAATAATGTAAAAATCAGTTTTGTACAATAACAAAACCACAGAAAATGCAAAAATCTTGCTTAATTTGTAATTAACTAAAAAAAATTTTAAAAAATCGCTTTGATATGCACATTTTCATCTCCAAACTATATCCGAGTCACATTTGATAGTTCTAGACCAAACAATCCATCTGGTAGAGATCAAAACATATAGATATACATTTTCCTTTATAGTAGTTTCCTTTCAAGTTATAAGTTAATTTTTTTCTCTGACTTTTATTATAGTTTTAGGTTAGATACTTGTGAAATGCATAATTCTAAGAAAATGCTTTCAACTGTTTATCATTTTATCCATTTTTGCAATTTAATCTTAGATTAAGGTTAAGTTTAGTTATATTAACATCCTGTTTTAGAGCAACACTTGCTATTTTGGAATGGATCTTGTAATTTTGAACCGCAATCAGATGACGAGGACGACACCTGAGTTGTCACCTCCCCTCTCCAAACTTCCACAGCAGTGAGAGGACATTTGGCCCCAATGGATTTAGCATGCACCAGGCATGCTTACACATTAGTCCTTTGGTGGAATTGGGTCTCGAACTTGAAACCCTCTGGTTCCGAAACCGAGACGTTACCACCAGGCCACTACGACCCCAGATTAAGGTTAAAGATTCCGACAAACATTTTTTTACATTTAAAGGACAGCTTTTACATGAGTTACAAAATTCTTGTAAATCTTAATTATAATGAAATATCAAGCAAATTAAATTAGTTACTATTCACATTTTAAAATGTCCCAAAATAAAGCACAATTTATTCTTTTTAGAACTACATTAATCATAACTAAAATTAAGAGATATTTAAGAAAATGGCACCAAAAATTAAAATATAAAGCATTAACAAAAATATGTTAAACAGTGGCAATTCAAGACAGTAAGGGAAGCTTAAACTTTATAGTATATAGAAAGCAAAAGGGTAAAGTAAAATAAAGAAAAGGTAAGCAAAGAGGAATTCATTTCAACATTTGTAGTAATATTTATTCTTAAAGTTTTCTTCTTTTATAGAAAAAAACATCAGTTTTGGAAGAGGTAAATCACAATGAACAGAAATATTCATAAAGCATTAAAACGTTTTCACTTACTACAATTCAGTTAAATGTTATTAAAGAATCTGGAAATAAAATTTTAGTCAAAAGAATAAAGATTTGAAAGCAATAACAGATAAATTGCAGAAAGTTTCACCTGCTGTTTTTCTGAAATAGAATCAAAAGATTCTACAACCTCTTTTAATAAAGTAACATTTTCTCGAACTGAAGTTATCTGATTTTCTGGTTCCACTTTCATAAGACTTGATTTCCTCGGAGAATTGGATAATGATGTAGTTTCAATACGTTTTTCGGCATTATCTTCCTTTTTATTGACAACTCGGCTCTTATAAAATTTTCTTTCACTAACCTACAATAGATTATTGCATGCTTATATAAACTGCCAGATTTTGTATGATTGTCTATTTAAACATATTTAAGATTGAATAGAACATCTTTTTTCAATGAGAATTCGGGAAATTTTGAAACCACAGGTGAAAATTATATATATAATAATAATTTTAAGTAAATGATTATTTTAATATCCTTCCTTAAACACAAATAAAGTTAAGCAAAAATAGTGGTATTTAAGGATTTAATATTTCATAAGTTTAAAACTTACAGTCTTGATACTACAGATAATTAAAACCAAACATTTTATTCCAGTATATGAACATTTAGAAAATCTGGTTTATCACCCAAATTCATGGTACAATGAATTTCATTCAAAAGTTCATATTTTCCAAAATTATTCCTAAAATTATGTTTATTCAATTGTTATTCTGCTTTGAAGTAATAGATTGTTCCTTTAAGATAGATCTCCAAATTCTGAATCATGATTAGACTTTTTTTTTTAAATGATAGTAATTTCTTTTCTAAATTTCCAGATCAAATTAGTAAACACAGGTTTGACATCAATGAATCTTATGTGCTGTAGGCCTACATATATTAATAATTTTTGTACATCAAAACTATCACAAACTCATAAAATGAATGTTTATTTAAAATCCTCTTTTTTAAAAATTAACAATAACTAATAGAAAATTTTTTTGTAGCAGTACTCACTTCTTCTGAAGTTGCATCCCCAGTTTTCATAGGGATAGATTCAGATACAGGAGTTTCGCTTGAAGTAGGTACTTCTTGGCTAATATTAATAGCAGTAGAACAGGTTTTATTTTTTGTACTTTCTTGGAGAACAGAAGACTGATTTTTCGCTTCGGTAAGCTCTTCCTTAGACATGTCTTTTTCAACATTCTCAGAACTAGTTTTTTTCTGAGAAACATCTGGTAGATCAAGTTGATCTTCAACACCTAATTCAACATCATGCAAATTTTTATTATTTTCTAGTATCATTTTCTAGTATCATTCTAGTATATTTCTACAAAATTTCATTCTTTTTCAGCAGAAAAAAAAAAAAAAAAAAGAGAAGAAATTTCGAAAACAGCTCCTAAACTAAAAATTATTTTTAAAACAAATACATTTTTTTAATCTGAAAAAGAATTTAAATTTGTGTATTTTATAATTCAACGATAAAATAATTTTTGAAGAATAACTTTTAGTCTTTTAAATTCTTTCCAAAGCAACATTTCCAAGTTTTTAAAAATTTAAATGCATACAACTTAAAAAAAAAAAAAAAATGTGAACCTACCAAATATTATGAAACCCAAGAAAGCAATAGATCTGGTTATCTTAGAATAAAATGTAAAAGAACATGAAAGCTAAAACTATTAATAAATTTTCATATAAGGTAAGCAACTATATAACAAAAGATGAGAAATTAAAATATGTAAAATAATGCATTTCTTACTTTGAGTTGTAATGACTTGATCTTCTTTAGAACTTTCATTTTCACTTTTATCTTCAAAAGGTTGATTAATACTCTCAAACATTGCTTCAAACAGGGCATCAGTTTCTTGAGAAGTATCCTCTGGATTACTTACAGATTTTCCAGACACTTTTTCATTAGAGGGGAAAATACTACTTTCTTTTGAGCTGATTGATGTAACAGCCCGTTTATCAGCAAGAGAATAAGAATGTAAACTCTTCTGGAGTACTGAAGTATCAGTTGAAAAATTAGGCTCTACAGTTTCTTTATTTACTGTTGACTCCTTAACAGGAGACTCAGGCAGAGATTTCTTTGCAACTTGAACCATTTGTACAGTGGCGGTTTTTGAAGCTAATGGATTGTGCTCCATTACAACTGGTGGAGTAGATATTATAGATGTAGTAGGTGGATCCAGGACAGGAAGAGGGGGTAATCTACCAGGAGTACTTGGTGGCATTTCCAGAAGTTTAGACAAAGTTGGAGCTAAAGAAACAATATTTCAATTTCAGAAAATGTTTTAAATATTAAAAATTTATAACATTATGATCTATCATACTTAAAATTAATATTTTTTATACTTAAAATTAAAATTATTATTTACTAATAAGGACCAAATAAATTTCAAAAATCAAGTGATCCTTCTCTAAATACCACATCAATAAAAAGACAAGAAAAAAGATTTTTCCGTCCAGAATTCCACAACATTTTATAATAATAATAATTATTATTTTATTTCTTCACTATTTTAAAGAGAAAATTGAAGAAAATAGAATTTTCCTTTTCAAGACTTGTAATTTTTTAGAATTTTCCAGCAAAGTCTGAAAACATTGTTTACTTGTGTGTGCATATTCCTTTTAGGTAAATAACTAAATGATTATTTGCATGGTAGAATGAAATGTAATTATCTTCAAGGTCCACTTTATTTACTGATGAATTTCATTTCAAAATATTAAGGATCCTAGACAATTAATGCTAATTTAACAATACCCTATATTGTATACATTGCATACAACCAATATATAAATTATTTTTACCATGATGATTCAATTCTGTTCTAGAGTGATAAATAATATAAACAAATTCTGTTGTTCATACTGAAATTTTTTTTAACTGTATATAATTCTATAAAATGAAGAAGAAACAATGTGCATTAAATTAAAAATCAAGGTTAAAATTGATAACAAACATTGTGATGCACTACCCATTAAAATTTAAATTCAAACACAAAAAAATTTGTAGATAGCCTTTTTATGTTTAAAGAAGCCTGCAGGTAAAATTTCATAAAGAGTGCAATCACTGTTTTGACTATGTTGGTGTTCCATCAACTGGAACACTGTGCCACTAAAACTCTGAAAAAGAGCATCATAATGAACTTCGAAAATAGATAAAATCTCTTATATATGAACAAAAAAACACTACTTTAGAGCCATATAGCAAAGTGATGACTACAATAAAACATAGATTCGCTCTCCCAGCACAATTCTTAGAACATTTTCAGTGTTTTGGAAAGACTTAATAGACTGTTCCATGCCAAATAAGCTATTAAAATAAGCTAATATATATATACAAAAGTATAAAATCAAGTTAATAGGAAAAACAAATAAACCAAATAAAAAATATATAACAAAATATAAAAAAAGAGTCCGGCCTGAAGACTTTTTCAAGGGTCACCCTCAGGCAGGGATTCAAATAAAGGGATTTTTTCTGTTAAGGAAATGCAGACGATTAAGTCTAATAATGATTCCTCGTGACCCGAAAACCCCCTGAAATTAGGCCCAAGAGATATACCATTTTAACAGAAAGGAAAATACAAAACAACAAATTAGAAGAAAAACCACTAATAAGTAAAAATACAATAACAACAACAAAAAAAAAACCAAAATACCATAAAATAACACAAAAGAAAAAACGAAAAGGCAAGAACTTACCATCAGCAATCAAGGAAATTTTAAGTTATCGATTGTGATTCCCGCTTATTAAAAACACAAAGCTCATGGAAATTCAGGTAAAATTTGTAAGCTCCCAGCGCCACTTATTGAGTGATATAATATGCAAGGAAAGTTCTATTTTTTTTTAATTTAAGCTAAAGGATTAATCCCAAACCATACCTTGTTTAATTAAAAAATTGACATTACAGTAATTTTCAGGAAATTCATTTTTAATTAAATTTTTAATGAGGTTGTTTGATGCTTCAATATAGGAATTTTTATTATTGCAAACCCTTTTGATCCTGTTAACTTGTGTTATATTTTGTTATATATTTCTTTATTTGGTTTATTTGTTTTTCCTATTAACTTGATTTTATACTTTTGTATCAGTTCAACTGTGTTTTAGAAGTAGCTGCATTTGCACTCTCTAAATACTATGAAGTTTTTTCTTGTTCCATTTTTGGTTTTAGTTTGAATAGGAAATAATTTTTAGTTGCGATTTCGAAACTCTTTTGTTTTTGTTTTTCATTTTAGTTTCGCTTTCAAACTATTTCTTACTTTAGATTGGTTACTAATATAATTAAAAATTATTTACACATTTATTAAAAATTTATAATATTATCTATCAATTATATTATAAGATAAACAGTGGCGGAACTCAAAATAGACAGCAAAATTTTTTTGTGAAATTAAGTAAAGATGTTCAGAGTTACTGATTTAAAATAAAATAAACTTTCTTTCACATTATTTCATGAATTGACTTCATTTTCATAAAAAAGAGAAAGACAAAAAACAAAGACACAGATTTTCTTTTTCTGTTGTTGCATTTTGTCATGTAATATCATCAGCACATTATTCCAGCTGATGGAACAGCTAATTTTATTTCACAACTATATGTATACTTTCTTTTTAAAAAAATTTAGAAAATAGTTTAAAATACAGTCAACAAAATAATGTAGAAGTTTTTCTTTTTTATCAGAAAAAAAAATTAAATTCTTTGAAAAAATTGACATTTACATAGCATGCCATGGCTGAAAATTATGGTTCTGCTTTATTCAGGCATCTGTAATTTTAAAAAAAAAGTTTAAATTGAATTCTAAATTTTTATTTTTTTATTTATGTTAGAATTTAACAGTCTGAGAAACATGCGAAGTTAGATATTCCATGTAGTGGCACAGTGCATCATTTTGAAATAATCTACTTTAAAACATTCTTTTTCTTTATTTTTTTCATCATTCCTCCCCTTTAAATATAATGTTATATAATGCAACTCTATTAGTACATTTTCACCAATTCAGTTCTTCATTATTCTGAGGATATAAAAAAAAGACTTACATTATTTACCTAAATGCAATCCTTAAATACATGGTTTCCAAAATTTATCATCATTATTTTAAAAAATCATCAAAAAGAAATGAAGATTTCACTTACATATTTTGTGTGTGTGTTTGCATGTTTATATGGGCAATCAATTAACAATACATCAGAGTTTTTATTTTTGACAATTTTTAGAACATTTTAATATATATCACATTAGTCAAATGTATTGAATTGAATCTGTAATAAATTTTAAACCTAACTTGATAAAAAGCCAGAAAAATTAATATTTTGTCAAAAATCCTTTATTCCACTCTTGAAGTTACCAATCTTGATAATAATTTTGATTTATGAAATTCAAAATTTACACTATACCTATATTACAGATTTAAATTCAATAAGATCCATAACAGACTGGGGAATTTTCTGCAGTGAAGCTGTATTCAAGAAAGGCAATGTCAATGACTATAGTCATTTAAAGTTCAATACCTTAAAAAAAAATTTTTTTTAATAACTTTTATGCCTTTTTTTACTAAATTTAAAAACCTTCAGAAATATATATCCCTGTTAGATAGTTTTTAATGAATTTTTACTGTACAGTAACATCACATGGTACAATTTTCATTACAGTTGACAATCTAATCCCCAAATAATCATATTTTATTTCCAGTTATTTCTTTTTGAATTATATCATAATCTAATTTTATTTCTGATTAGTTTTCTTTTAGCTACTTAGGTACACATAGATATTATTTTTTTGGCATTCTGAAATCTTCTTTATGTATAAAAAAGTTTTATCATGGGTTTTGGTTCCTTTCTTTTATGCATCTTTGTTCATTTTACAGTATTCAATAATTTCCTTTTTCAAATTAATGCATAAATAAATACACAAAAATTTACCCGAGAGGGAGGCAGAAGTTACAGGTGATGATTGCAAACTATTTTTAGAACTTTCAGGCATTTCATGTTGTTGGAAAAACTGATGACTTAATGGGTTTGTAGAAGTTGCTACTGCAAGTTGCTGGGCAGCAGCAGTAGCCAATGCACTAGTAGGATTGAAAAATGGTTGTGGTGATGACACCTCCTTAGGTGAAATCTGTATTAAAAAAAATCACAAATTATAAAAAAACCAAATAATCAATTAATTACTATGCATAATTATTATGAAGATCACAGTATTCCTTATTCAATCTTGAAAGATTTTGTAAATTTTGCAATTTACCTTCCTAATTATTTCAAAGATTTTCTGTTTAGATATTCATTATATTTTGTTTCCTTCTGAAACTGATATATTATTCTAAATATTAAAAATATAAATCAAAATCCTTTCTTTGAATGAGGTACTGAAAAGCTCGAGTTTCTCTATTTTTTTGATATTTATCATCAATATTTGTTTTAAAAACAACAATAGAGATTTTACTTATTTTTTTTTAATGAATACAAAATATCTGGCTCCTGATCTAGTAGAGATGCAATCATTTTGTTATTCATCCAAATAAAAAATTATTGCTATAGTTATCTGTGAAATAAAAATATATATAATAATTAAAACTGAATTAACTTCACACAATATGATGATGGTTGTACTATAAAATATTAGAAATTCCCTAGAAAGAACTGAATTCATAGAGAATTACATAAAGTAGACATGTTCCTCTAGTCATAATAAAATAAATAATATGCAATGGCACAATTAAGGTGGTTCAGGCAGAGAATGTGCCGTGAGCCCATTTGTTGAGGAACGAAAAATTAAGGAATCAATTTGTTGTATTTGAAAGAAAGTATAGTTTGTAATAAGATCAATAATTTATAATTTAAATATATAATATTTTTAAAAATTAAAACGGTTTCCAGTTCTTTCAAATGAAAGAAAATAAAAATCTTTCAAAGGCTGCTTCTTTAATAAGAAATGAGAGCTTATACGAACCTTACAGTTATTAGCTTATACTTAGAGATAGTTATTTTATGCGCTAAACAGAATAAATGATAAAAAAAAAAATTCATATTATATAATCTCAGGATTTTTTTTATTATTGTTTTTTTTTTTTTTTTTTTTTTGCATGAACATCAAGAAATACAGATTTTAAATCTTTTGGATTTACTTAAAAAGAAATAGCTTTGCTTTTTGATTCTCATGGAAACAATGAACACTCAACAACAGCATAATTGGAGATTGTATAAGTAATAATCATAATAACAGTATCATATGTGTTTCAGGAAAGAGTTGTTTTTCAAATGTCTGGCAGTAAAACAGATTACTGGAAAGCCCATGTTCCTGAATCATGAATATTGGAAGGTATATTTATGATTGATATAATCAAAACATATATCTCATAATAAAATAATGAATAGAAATTATTCATAATAAAATTAAAATTTTCTAATTAGAAGTGTCAACAGAAGACAAGGAAAAAGACTAGATGTAAATAAGCCTGAAGGATCATCTTTATTTTATTCATTAAAATCTCTATTAATCAGAAAAGATCAACAGTATTCTGCAGTATAATCTTTTGGAATTTGGACTAATGCTTTTAAATGCAAAAAGCTGGCAATAATTTTCATTAGAAATAAAAGAACCCAAGTTGGAAACTTTAAGCAACAAAAATCTGTACAATGATTAAGATGTGCAGATATAATAACCAACCATCAATCAATATTTTTACCACACAAACACATTTTTAAATTTATTTCTTTACAATTAAATTATGTGAGGCAGTTCTGCTGATACATTTGACAATAGCAACATCAAGTGCAAGCTGCGAAAGTTCTTTTAGTTCACCTATGGTTATATTTTCATATCTTAGAGCATCAGTGCAACAATAACAGCAACAAAAAAAAAGTTCTTTCAAGTATAAGCTGATTTCAACACAATCATAAATACTTTTGCATTGCTGGAAACAAGGAAGGAAAATTTATCACATTTCCAATGCCTAAAGCCTTCAACATTTTTCAGAAGTAATGTATATAAATTATTCTGATTAAAATTATAACAAATTTACATGTCATAGCAATTTTACATGCCATAGACAAATTAGTAATGTGTTAATGTTAATTCATCTTTAAATCACATCTTTGAGATTTTGTGTAATTGCAAACCTTTTTATTTCATGCAATGTGTTTTAATTTTGCTAGAGTTCTAGATATATTATTAAATGTAAATTTAGATAGATAAATTTAACAGTGCATGTGAAATAATTCTGCTTATTATTATAGATATTAATTTAATTATCAAGACTTTTGAATAATTGCATATTGTTGACTAACATTTATCTCAATATTTAGAGTTTCCATATAGTGACTAAGGACAAAAAAGTAATATATCTTTTTCATTAATATACATATTTATATTCCTTTTTGATAGTTCAAGATATTTTTATATATTTTAAAAATTTGAATGAATAAAAATCCCTTTTGAATTATATTTCACAAGTGTATTAAAATTTCCACAATAATAACAATTTGAATTTTTATTTGAGCCTTATTTGAATTATTAAAATTATAATGGAGAAAGTTCTCTGGGTAAGTTTAGCATAAAATTTTCCAACTGATTTTATAAAATTTGTTTTCCAAATATTTCTTGAAAGACACATGATATATTTTATATTCAAAGGCTGTCCATATATAACAATCATTGTCAAGTTATTTGTAATGTTTAAATCATATCAATTCAAAAAATTCTTATATATATATATATTTAGGTTTAATTGCACTTTCAAAGTCATGTTTCAAGAAATAATAATAATAGACGGGAACAATTTTGGCATTTGGGCATCCCTTTATGTGGGTACACCACTGCTAATAAGTGAAACTTTTATATCTACATTATATTAAATAAAAATGATCAATTATAACAAAAATTTCTACTGCTATAACTTTAAAATAATGTTAATAGAATTAAGCAATACAAACATTTTAATTGAAATGACTTACTTCTTTTCCAGTTGGTAACTGGAAGGAGGTTGATGATGAGGGAGAATTCTTTAGAAGTGAATTTAATAACGGTGATGATGCAGGAGTAGGATAAGGAGACTGTGGGACAGAAGATCTGGGCGAAGCCTCTCTGGATTTCATTGATAGTTCACTCTCACCTTTTGAATTATCAGATTCATCCATCGGAACTGACTTTTTTTTCCAAACACAAAGTTTTTAAAATTTAGAAAAAACAGTTACATAAAATTTTAAAGGCTTATAAATTTATTAATATTTAATTTCAGGAAACATAACAATTAAAAAGTAATAAAAGAACTCTTCATATATTTTCATAAATATATATATATGAATCTTTTTCATCAGATTAAACCAAATAGCAAATGAATATTTAATAAGGGATGACAAAACAACATTTTAGATTTCAAGTACAGAAAGTGATAAATAGAAAGATTTTTAAAAAGTACATCATATACTGCAATTTAGAAGCTGAAAAGGGATTTCTGAATACATAAAGGAATTATATGACACAATTATAATCATATTGTAACAAACAAACAAAATGGAAACAATAATTATAACTTAAACTATATTAAACCATCATTACACTTCTCTTTTTAACAATAATTACAAGAACATAAAATTGGAGAATTATAGGATTATTACAGTTATTATTTGCTTTTCTTTTAATACCTCATATTGTATAGATTATGACCATAGCAATCATACATTTACTTACTTCTATTGAAAATCAACTATAAATAAAGTTTTATTTAAAAAAACATGTATTAGATTATTAAGTAAAAGTATTTTGTAAGACATTTCTAACTAAAGACTAAAACATA
Organism: Argiope aurantia; assembly: GCA_026543865.1. Lineage (NCBI taxonomy): Eukaryota > Metazoa > Arthropoda > Arachnida > Araneae > Araneidae > Argiope > Argiope aurantia. The sequence goes on along the minus strand of JAPMOR010054712.1, from coordinate 1,893,064 downwards.
AGCAATACAAGACATATTTGAAACTAATCTAAAACATTAAATCTATGCATTGATTTATAAAGGATTTTATTACTAATTATGATTTTATAAAAAATAATATGGTATGAAAATGATAATTATGATTTTATGAAAAAAAATTCAACTAAACATATTTTTTTTCTATTTCATCATTTGCCTTTCTTTCCTAACTGCATATTACAACATGCAAATTAATCTATATAATGGGGAACTAGCTTTTAATGAATATGGATATGAGTACCTAAAACTACAGCACAAACATTTTGACATTCTTGCTCTTTATTGATAATTAAATAGATTATTCAATTTTTTTATTATAGGCAATAATGATGTGGAGGAAAGAAAAAACAAACCCCTGAAATTTTCAGTTTTGAAAGTTTTTTTTCTCGTTTCTGAATAAATTTATAGCACTGCATATCACCTGAGATGTTATAACATAATTTTGGAACCTAGAAACATTGGTGATAAATAAAGAGCTTCTTGAGTCGACTAATCACAAAAGGCAAGAAATACATGCATAATCCAAATGCTAATGGAATCTTGAGAACAATATCACTGATCCAGAAAAATCTTATTTCCATAGAATAAGAAATTTAAAAAAAGTATGAAAATATATTCAGAAAGAATGTTATAGGAAACTTTTCTGCCCAAATGAAGATCACAGCAGATTTAAGTAGCTAATATCCACACAGAGAAGAAAAATAGATAAGACTAATGTGACCATTTCCTTCCATATATTAGAGAATTGTTTATCTAAAGGAAATTTTCAACTGACAATATCTTTTGATTCAAGTAATACAGAAATTCCAACATTTTTTTTTTCAAAATATTATTCAGTATTTGTCTGTTTAAGATTTGAATCAATTAAAAAACTGCAAATATCTACACTTCATAAAATTTTTTTTTTTTTAATGAAACAGGCTGTTCATTCTACTCAAGACTGCATAGAACATCTTTCCCTTAAAAGCAGCCATCTGTCAACTTTTAAATAAGCAATAATACTAGTATCTCAATGCACACATAATCCTTCACAGATTACATAATTTACACAAATATATATTTCTACACATTTTTTTTCTTCTTCAATTTCATGCTTTTTATTGAATAACTACATTTAATCATTTAAAAGCAAGAACATCAAATGCACAGACAAAAATGAGTAATTTATCACGAAAAGTGATTCCTTTAAGATATTATTTTTTCCTCATAACTTTTGTAAATAGATTTAAAAGAAACAATTCTAGTTTTAATAGATTAAAGCTTTCATTTTTTTTCTTCCCAAACTTAAACCAATCCCTGACCAATTTTAACTAATGAAAATATTTTCCTCTTGACTATCTTACATAATAAACAGCAGTATATATAATTGTTCATCACTGCCTGCAACATTGAATGGGGGTTAAATATAACCTGAGCCCATTTGGTCTGCACCATTATCGGAAGTGCAAATCTCAACTTCTGTTTTGATATTATGAGAATTGATCAGATTTTTTCATGCATACAATGAGTAATTTATCTGTGTGAGATTAAAGCTAAGTATAAATAAAAATAAGTTAAGGATAAACTTTAGTTAAACTTGCCATCCTATTTTAATTTTTTATGTTGGATTTTAGCAAAGGCCAATGAGTCTTTATTATTTTATATAATGTTATTATGGTGATACATTACAATCTCACTTCAAAGCCAATTAGAAGTTATAGTTAATATTTTCTTTCAGCATTTTTCAAATTTTTTTTCATTTGGCAATGTATATTTTTCTGTTAGCAATTTATTATTTCTTTCAATTCCATTTTACCAATTAGATTGGTGGTTGTGATTGATTGAGTATTAGTGAATATTAGATATAGAGGTATCATTGCAAGGAAATAAATGTTACAAAAACAAAGAATTGTACAATACAGGGCAAGACAAAGTCAAATGACATTTAATCCGATCTGAGTTGCTGTTAACAGAACAGCAGCCCATCTAGATTGATGATTGTGATTAATTAAGTATTAGTGCATATTAAGTATAGAAATCTCACTGCAAGGAAACAAATGTTACAAAAACAGAGAATTGTACATTAGAGGGCAAGACAAAGTCAAATGACATTTAATCAGATCTGAGATACTGTTAACAGAATAGCAGCCCATCTAGACTGATGATTGTGATTGATTAAATATTAGTGAATATTACGTATAGAGATCTCACTGCAAGGAAACAAATGTTACAAAAACAGAGAATTGTACAATAGAAGGCAAGACAAAGTCAAATGACATTTAATCAGATCTGAGAATTTGTTAATAGAAAAATAGCTCATCTAGATGAACACATCTTTTAGTCAAAGGAGAGTCTATACCTCAGGATATATGAATATGTAGGATACCAAAGCTCACAAATCAGTAATCGACCAGGATGATGTAGCAGTATGATCACAAATAGCAATATTATATTTTATTTCAAAAATTATTTTTTAGACCTTACAATTAATTTCAATACATTTTTCTACAGTATATAGAATATAAACATAGTATATATTTCAAAGCCAAAAATTGATAAATTACATTTGTACAGCTGTAATATGTTTTCATTTTTATTACAAGCATAGTTTTCATAGTGGAAGCATAGATTTCAGTGCGGGAAGAAAAAAGATAAGTACAAATAAGAAAACAGAACAGAGAGAAAACTAAAAATTTTAGTTTCTTACTTAAATTGCAGTGAATGTACTTTCTTCAGAATGAATGACAATAAGTATTACTTAAAAGAAATAAGTATATTAGATGATATCCAGCACATTTAAAAATTCTCAAAAACTTCATGTCAAGCTGCAAGCATAATGTGCAAAATATAGATTAAAAAATACAATCTTCCCAAAATGATTGGGGAAAATGTAGCAATCTTATATAAATTTGTACATGCTGCATGGAAGACAAAAATGAAAAGATTAATGCATCTGCTTATAACATTTTATAGTTACCTGTGGTAATATGGAATATGCCACAGTAAGTTTATGCATTTCTCATTTACTTGTATAATAGGATTTTGTATTTATTTGTAAGTTATATTTAAGTATAAAGTAACAAAATCCCCATAAACAGAGAGATGAGGGGGAAATTATTATTATGTACAAAAGCTTTAACGAAAAAAAAATTGTTCAAGTGCAAGCAGAAGGTCAAAATGATGTATTGTAGTTTAAGGCATCTTGAAAATGCTACATGTTTGTTAATACGAGAAAAAGTTTCAACAAGGATCCTAGAAAGCAAGAAAGCTCATTGAGTACCTCTTTAGAAAGTGTAGCAGCCATGCAATTGCCATGTGTTGATAGAGGAACAGTGGCAGATTTGAGCAGAGATGCTAGCAGAGGCGAGATGCCTGTAGAAGGGATTTTTGCCGGTGAGAGAAAGACATCAATTTTTTTAGAATTCTCTGCACAAGAGGATTGGCCAAGCTGCTGAGATGGCCCTTCAGATTTAACCTTTCAAAACAAGGTATGAGTAGAGGAGGAAAGCTTAGCATATATTTGTTAAATGGAAGTGCATAGGAAAAGAAATATGGGTTAAGTGAGTTAAAAAGACAGGAACAGTTGTATGACCTACATGCAACAAAAAGAAATATTTTGAAAGTTTTAAAATAATGTCCTTATATTATTATGAATTGCACATTAGTTGATGCATTTAGACATTTCTTTACTCAGGATGAAAGACCAAATACACAATTTATTGAAGAAATCATTTTGAGTAAAGTGAATTTATAAAACAATTAGGATTAAAATTTGATGCGCTTTTATTTTTAACTGATTTAACAATGTTCAAATTTTTCAATATTATTCAATTTTATATATTCAGTTAAGTACTGAATATATGTATTTATTTTATGAGTTTATAAATTATTAATTGTTTTATTAGCCATATAATTTATACTAATAAAATAATTCCTGTATATTTTTCAATTATATTGATATACAATCAATTACACCTGCCTATCTCAAATTTATTAGACATAAAATACCATCTTTCCAAATGTTAATTACCCTTACTTTCTATTCAATTTTTTTTTATCTCTCATGTTTAGCTTAACTTCTTGAATCTAAATTATAACATTATGTCAATTAGAAATCGAAACTTGAAATGTTACAGTAATAATGAAGAACACATTTTTTAAAAAGAATTTACTTACCATTAATAATAATGTAATATTTGTCAACTGATATATATTTTTTTTAAATTTAAGAAATAAAAAGGTTTTTTTTTTCTTTCATATTAATGATAAAGTAAATCATAAGAATGTAGCTTTTTAAAAATTTATGATATATGCAGAGAATTCCTTAATGAATTGGAAATAATTTTTAATCATATTACAGGATTCATTTTAATGAATTCAAAATTAGTAGGAAAATAAAAGGGGGGAGGGTCTTTAAACAGACAAACTTTAGAAAATTCAACAACTACCTTTATTAATGATTTCCTTATTTAAACTAATTGTTATAATAGAAAATATAGGCATCAAAACTACAATAATTACATTAGGGAAGAAATAAGTTAAATGTGAAAAAAAAATTATGTTTATAATGTATCATGTATTTTAAAAAGAAACCTCTTCATTTTTTTCCTCCCTTGATATAACATATACTGGTTTTGATATATTAAATTTAGCTATATTAACTTTAAGGATCAATCAAGAAAGGGAAAATACAAAAACAATGAAAAAAAAGGGGGGGGGGTCAAAGAGCATTCAACACCTCAGTCAGGGAAGGAAAAATGCAAAACCAATAATAATAATAAAAATCAAAGAGCATTCAATGCCTGCAGCTATACTGCTGGAAAGAATTTTAAACTCATGAAATTCTCATTTTGTTTTAATTAAAATTTACTTTGATATAATTTTTCTTAAAAAAAAAATATTTTTTTAATAATGTTGATAGGTAAATGTTTAACTTAAAAATTTACTATTACATGAAATATATGGATAAGAATGATAAACACAAGGTATAAAATTCTAGATAATGGTTTTTTTTTTTTTGCTCAAATAAAATTAATTTATAATTAAAAAGTACTCAATATTGCCATTAGCGACAATTACTTTCCTCACTATTTTTAATGTATCAAATGTTAAAATACTAATAAAAAAAATAAAATTCTGAGGAATGGAATTCAAGTTCTATTAGCATAAACAGCGTGTTAAGATAAATAATCCTGCCATCAGCTATTTTTTTCACCTCATAAAATGTGTTGCATAATAAAACAGAATTAAAAAAATAATAATAAAGCAAATAATTTTTCTCATTAGTATATATTGCCCGTATTTTTTTTCCAAACAGTTTTTTTTTGTGACATTTATTAGCATATTCACAGTAATTTTTAAAAAATGATGGCCAAACTTATTTTTAAGCGAATGAGTTTATAATTACGATCAGATTTCAAGAAATGTTTTTTAATTAGTCAGCTACCTTTATTAGTCAGGCATCCTATTAAAAACAAATATTTCTCTATTTTTCTTTAATTAATATTATTGCACATCTAATTATATTAAGACTCAATTAAATAATGAAAAATTAAGCGAACATTTTCTGAATTTATAATTTTGTCCAGTAGCGTATTTATAAAATATTTGTAAGTTAAATTTAATTATTAAATACTGCTAAAATAAAAATAAAAAACTTTAAAAAATAAAAAATAAAATTAATTTACAAAATCTGATTACATACAAGCAATATACTTTTTTTTCTGGAAAAACAAAACAACTTTTTTATGCTTGTTTCCAATGCCCAAAATATTATTATGTAGTTTAAATTTACATAGAATTGGCATTGCACATGTAATAAGAATTATTACATGTGCAATTCTAGTCTCAAAAAACTAAACACAATAAAAGACTTAAAAAGAAACATTACTTCTACAGATTTTCATATCCTTTTTATGTTTTACAACTTTATTTTGGTTATAGAATTGTAAGCCTGCAATTGTCAAAAATATTAGACATTTTATCTGTCAAATGACTTCCAACCAATATTGATAAAGTAAAAACAAATAAATCAAATATATTGATTAAAAATATTTAATGTAAAGAAAAATAAGAATTCAATGAAATTGAAATATGACCAATGAAAATGAAATATGAAGGTGCAAAGGAAGTGAAATATGCAGGGAATAAGCAAGCATTTAGGAAAAATAAAGGATGAAAAAAAGTAATAAAATATTAGTATATCTATTATGGCACTTTAACATCTGAAATGTATTTATGAATTTAATTACAAGATAATAGTCCACTAAAATATTGATTTTTATTTTGCATACTTTTTGACCTTAAGTCTGTACTACTCAGTGAACAAACACTAGGTAGGAGGATTGGTTTTATATAAGCAGAAATCTGTTGCCTTAATGCTTAAAATTTTCCCAAATTTAAAATCATAATAAATATAATTTCAAAATTGCATAATATTTTAAAGAAGCAAACTAAATATGTTACTTTTTTAAAGATCATATTAGCAATATTACATTAAAACTGTCAAAACAATAATCTAAAATTTCTAATTAAAAAAATGCATACCTCTTTTAATGAACTAAGTGAAGCAACACTCTGAGAATTAGATGATGAAGTAATGTTACGAAGAAGTGAAGTTAAAAATGGAGATGACGGCGCAATAGAAGATGGAAGCGTCACTTTAGAATCAAGAAGAGCATTTAAAGTGATGGGAGTATCAATTTCAGTTTTCACAATACATGGCTTAACAGAAGTAGCAGAATCATCATCTGAAGGAATCTTCATTATACATTGAAAGGAAAGAAAAAAATTAATACTTTTAAGATGTTGTTTTATTTATTTATTTTTAATAATGCACAAAAAAATTCAAATTCAAATTTTTAAAAAAAAGCATTTTTAATAAAATTAGATAATTATGAAATTTTTTTATTATAATTATTACCAAATAAATTTTTTTGTTTGGGCAAAGGTAAATTACTCCTTCATCTATTTGCACAGAGTAAAAACTGACAAAAAAAGTTTATAACAAGAGATTATATTATATTTTATTAATACTGTAAAATATTCATTTCCAAGATGATCAACAAAATGCACCTTAGCTTATATTATTTTAAATGTACAATCATAAAAACAGAATTAGGCACTTTACACAATTATGTACAAAAATTATGAAGCTAATGCTTCTCACCTCTTTTTTAATATTCTTTAATATCTCATCCTCTTCTTTAATTTGCAAGGATTCTTCAGTAGTCTCTGAGAAACCAGACCTTTTCTTAGGTTCTACAATTTTGGCTTTTGCTTTGCTCTTAATTACTCGACTCTTATTCAGTCTCTTGGCAGCATTTAAGCTTTCTCTTTTCATGAGATATTCATTATACTTTTCTTCTTCATTCTTTTCCTCTCTTTAAAAGAAAAATAAATTTCACAAGATGATTTAAATTATATGACAACTTATCCATTGAGATTACAAAAAATCTCCATCAATTATTTCAAAAACTAATTTATTCTTTTGCCACAACAAGTGTTGTCATATCATTACTGAGATTTTGATGCTCTTATGTAATTAAAAATAAAGAGCATTTTCCAATCAAATCTTATAACATACATTCTAAGGCATTTTAATTCAAAAGGTAATTTAAATTAGTATCTGTCGTAGTACTATCTTTTAATTTTGCATGATTTCTTAATATTTTAAAAATAATATTTGACTCACAGAAATATAGTCTTATTAATTATTTGTGTAGGAAGAAAATAAATAAATTACACCTTTTATTTTTAAAATATTAAATTATGTACAGAAAAATGTTCACTATATAATTTTTTCGCTTCCATGCTTTGTTTGTCTGGGAAAATATGTATATAAATATATATCTTCAATTTTTTGAAAAAGCTATATTTAATAATACAGCATACACTAATGGCAGGAACCCTTTATAACAAAACGTATTTTTGAGATGTGATGGTACATAACATTTTTTAATATTACAAAATTGCATCTAATCAGCAATTAGTAGCACTGAGTAGTACAACAATTTAATCAAACATGCAACTTAACAAAAATTATCCCAGAATCCAAACACAAATTATAGCTGAAGAACTAAGAAACTGTAGCCTTATAAAGTTGATTAAAATAGTATTCTGTTATTTGTAGAAAATCAATGTGCAGAAATGTTCAAAAAATATATTTTACATCACCTTTCTCTCATAATTAAACAACTGATATCATCTACTACAATAGAGGCAAAAATACTATTCTCAAAATCCTATGAAATTGCTATTAAGTTTATTGATTAAGGCTTCTAGAATTTATTTTGTTTATTTATTTAATAAAATGACAAAAAAATTGTTGTTTACATTGAAAGTGAAGCAAAATATTTTTGAGTAAAAATGCAGTAGTAATTAAAAAGAAACTGGAAATGGGAAGGAAAAAAAGATGTATAATATTTTCATTTGTATTACACTTACCAAAATTTTATTGATAACTAAATGCTCCGTTTATAGGTACATAAAATGAAAAAATGAAAATTTGAATGATTACAAATAATAAAAATGTTCAAAATGCATAGATTTCATTCTCAAGATGAAATTTTCTGTGAATAACCTCCCACCTCATTACAAGACATTTTTTCCCCACAAGCATGAATGAACATCAGACTATGTTGTACATCTGTGCAAAAAGGAGTTTCAAAATAATCTTAGTACATGAATGTCTTGAAAATAATTTAAGACTAATTTGCTTGGAATCATTAGAATTAAACAAAAGCATAAGTCAAAAGTAATCCAGTATTAAAACCAATCATGCAAAGCAACAAGTTCAATCTTCTACTCCATTCAAAGGCACTAGAAGTTTTTTTTTTTTTAAATTAAGGAGCAAAAGAGTGCCAGATGATTGCACTTTTTTTTTCCTTCCCTTACTTTGTCTTTTCTTTTCTTTCTTTTTTTTTTTGGTTCTTTATAATATCTATAATTAAAATACCAACATAAAATTACCATATTACATTCTTCCTTAAATTGTCTTACCATTACTGAACAACTATGGTAAACAACCATTAAACTATATAAATACACTTTTCTGAGAAATATCTTAACAAATTTAGTAACTAGCATGCAACATGCATTTTTTTTTTTGATTAAGTTAGTTTTAAATATTATATAGTCATAGTTTTAATTGCTAGGCAAATATGTTTAGTGAGTATTTTTTAATTCGTGACTGGAATGGACAACAAAATTATTTTTTAATACAAATGTAAAATTTTTCAAATCTTACATATATAATTTTAATGTATTAAATAGAAGAAAATAACAATTCTTATAATTTGAAAATTTTTATTTAATATACTTTGTGACTTTCACAAGGAAAAAGAAGGCTGTATTTTCAAAGTTTTTTATTTTGTTGAGTTGGGCTCAGGTTAACAAAAGATAATTCAAATTAGACATATTCAGATTAATTATAAACTCTTAATATATACATAATATATTATTCAGTATGCAGTTTTTAGTATATATTTAATGTCAACAGTAAATTAAAAAATTTTTTGAAAATAAATGATATTTTATAAGCATAAAATCATTTATTAAGTTTAAATATTTTTAAAAAATTAAGTAATGTTTTATTTATTTGTTTTTTCTTAATTTCTTTCCTCAATTAATCATATTATATTTAGATTTTTTAGTATAACCAAGTGAACGTCTATTTAAAAGAAAATAAAAAACAATTGGAATAATTATATCACAATTTATTTACTTTTTGAAAAAGAAAAGCTCTTTAATTCACCGTATATTTCATTAAAAAAAATTTTTTAGAATTATTTTTAAGACAATTTTTTTTTCAACCAATTTCCCAATTTATTTATGATTCTAAATTATATATATAAAAAAATTATACTTACTCCTCAATTTGTTTCAAAATATCATCCAAGTTTTCATCAAAATCTCCACTTTCTACCATTTCTAAATATGTTTTTGTTATGCTGCAAAAACAAAAATTTCAAACATTTTTTTGTACACATTTACATTTTAATCTTCATAATGCAAATACAATTTCACAATTGCATTTTTAAAAATTTTAAATAATTAAATAATAAAGATTTTATAACTTTTCAGTCCAGTACAAAATAAATCATTCTTTTTCAAAGTTTTAAAGAAAAAAATCATAGTTCTAATTATGAAATATAATAAAGTACTTATACTGAGAATTTGATTTTATTAGGAACACAATTTCTATTTGATTGATCAATACTATAGTCTATACTTATATAAAGCTCAATGTGAGTGTGTGTGTGTGTTAGCGCTCTACAGGTCAGACCGTTTGACCTACTGCTATCAAATTTGGTACGTGTATACCTTGGAGGTCGGGAATGTGCACCTGGGGTCCCTTTTTTGAATTTTTAATTAGAATTTTAATTATTAATTAAAAACTAACTTTCCCGCCAAAAAAATCTTCCATTTTCCCCACCGCCAAATGAGTAAGGTTTCAATTCCCCCCCCCAACAGTAATGAGGCTAGGGTTAACATTTTTCGACCGATTATTTCAAACGTTTCTGTTTATTTTCTTAAGGTTTGATGCATTTAAATTAAACATTGTTAATTAATAAATCTTTCAGATTCATTCTAAAGTACTTTTGAATTAAAATAAAACAGAATAAACGAAATTAAAAAATTTTAATCAGCCCCAACTAGAGTAGAAAATTCACACATTTGCGTTACCATAATTGGCGTTGAAAATTCACGCATGTGCATTGTGTTCTGATTGTTGACAATGGATACTGACTTGGTTTTGAAGGCTTAATATGTTTTCAACATATTATTTCAAACGATTCTGTTTATTTTTTTAGTGTTTGATGCATTTAAAACTAAACCTTGTTAATTAATCGATCTGTTCATGATGAATCTGAGAAAATTTTGTTGAAAACTTCTTGAGATATTATATAAATTAAGAAAAATATTCTTTAGTGCCCATAAGGTTTAAATACTGAGCGACTCTGTTTTCAGTACTTATATTTTAAAAAAATGCTTCGTTTCAGTCAAAAAAAAAAATTATTATATTTATTGCAGTTTAATCATTTCCACTTTAATTTAAAGCATAAATTCTATGGGAGCTAATAGAAAATTAGAGAGATACATATTATGTTATGGCTGAAGGCCTTTATAATATTATGAGTGAATTATATGACTATTAAAATTTGAAGTTTTAAAATATTTTAATGAAGAAGCAATTAAAATGGGTGTTCTATAAAATATTTACTTATTAAAATTTTAACGTGCATTAAGATTGGCGAACCAGTTGGTCGCCAAAAGCGGCTAGTAGTTCATATAATTGCTTTATTATAGCTTTTAGATCCATCCATAACCATATTTAAAGAATATACAGAATTTGCATCACTTCTGAAATGAGCTTGAACATTCTGTTAATTCTCTCTCTCTCTTTATTATTCTTGAACTATAGCAATATGGTATTTTATTCTTTGATTCAAACAGGAATTTACATTCTTTCTGAATCACTAAATTATAGCCAATTTTTCTTTAACCCAGCTAAGAAAAATATTCATTAATCTATATAAAGAAAAAATTTGCTACTTTTTATGGTCATGAATGACCAATTTTTGAAAAACATGAGAAAATCATAGATTTAGTGATTTTTTTTCCAGCGAAGTGCACACTAATTTTCTTATGCCATATTAATTTTAAAATATCATGTAACAAATCATATTAGATATTCAGATAAACCAATGTTATTTTTTAAAAGCTTTCATGGGGTCATATGTTTAAATAAAATTATCTCAACATAATACTTGCTAACAATTTTCAATCCAACAACATTAAATGTAAGATTTATGGTCTCAAAGAACCATAATCAAAACTATTTTTGTCATATTTGTTAATTACAAAATAATTTTCAAAGATCTGACACATATAGTTAATTAATGGAGAAATACCTATGTAATAAATTTGTCATCCTTCTGTTAAACACAATTATCACTACTAATAATATAGATAAATGAATCTGTGGGCTGACATTCTACAGGCCAGATGATTTAACCTAAAATACTAAATTTGGTACATATATACACCTAGGAGGATGGGAATGTGAATCTTGACATCATTTTTTGAAAATTTTAATCAGAATTTTAATTAATTAAAATTAAACTGAATTTTACAATTTTTTCACAATAATTTCCAAAGTTATTAATTATTGTAAAAAATTAAATTTGGCATTGTTGCAAAATTCAAGAAATTGCCCTTTTAATTATATCAATTTAATAATCATACAAAATTTTCCTGAATCTTGGCTTTCCTCCTCCCTAATTTTCCATAACAAATTGCCTTATTCTTGAAATTCAAACTATTTTTACCGTTTTATCAAAGATTTAAGTAGACATTTTTTTTTCTTCTTTTTCAATAATTGAAAGCTAAAGAAGAAGGATTTTGTTTAATATCTGTGTAATTTACAAGGTGAATAAAAGAAATGAAATTTAAAAGTTAGATAAAGCAATCATTTACATTTTTAATAGAATTAATAGGTCATAAAATTGGTCTCCATTAAAAAGGTTCATGCACACAATGAAAAGAACACATGCAAAAAAATTAAAATAATACAAATTTAGTGTCTGATAATTTAGGGAATTCATAGACATGAAAACATATCTAAATGATTTAAACAAAGCCAATATCTCTGGCGAATCAGCTGGTTGCAAAAGGTGATTGATTAAGATGAATATTTACAAAACCTATGGAACAAAAGATATTTTCCTAAAGTATATATTGTGTGTTGGATTAAATATTTTGAAATTTCATTAAATTCCTCTTTTGTAAATTTAAACTATTTTCATGTAATGAGAAATTTTTACATTTTGAAATCATTCTATTGTTTTATATGCATATACATATTAAAAATAATTTTAAATTAATTGATATCCTAGATACTAAGTCATTATTTCCTTTATTTCATTATTAATAAAAAAGAGTTTGTGATAATCATAAATTGAAGCAAATTAATATGAACTGAATTATGAAAGATATTCAAGACATAATTCAAATTATTCAAGTATATATTTATGCAGTTAAGTTTTATTTTTTTATTTTAATGCACTGAAATTGAGTTGATTCCAATTTAAAATATTTCTAATTTAAATACAATAGTACACCAATCTGATACTATCGTTCTCATAACGGTGGATATAAATCTTTGATTCATATTATGATTCATTGCTTTTTGCAACCATACTACCCTTAAAATTAATAATATATTAAAATTTAACTGATGCATGAATTTCAATAAACTTCCTACTATGCAATTTCCACAGAGATGAATTAATTTGGAAAGTGAATGTTTATGTCCTTTCTATCTTAATTGATATAATATCTATTTTTCCTCATTATAAAAATTCAAAATATCATGTATTCTTCTAATCTGTCTACTTCTAGTTCATTTAATATAATTTTGATACAGGATGGTAAAATAAGCAAGGTCATAGGAAAGTTATATGTGTTAAATAATTTATGCTGAAAATATAATTACTTTGCTGCAGCCTTAGTCTGTTGGTTCATCCATTCTAGTTCATTCAATCTCTTCTCTGTAAGACTTTTTACAAGCATTACCTCTGAGGTTTCTCTTTCAATTCTAGGTAATGTCTTTTGCCTTAAAAAAAATAGACAAAATAATCAAATGCTTTTCAAAGGTCTTCCAGAAAAAAAGCGATACTGTAAGGAAATATTATATTGCACAACTTACTTTGCATCTTCTTCAATGTCATTGAGTAATTTTTGGTATTGAAGGGCACAGTTCTATAAAAATTATATAGATAATAATTTTAAAAATTAGAAATAATATTATACCACATTTACCAGCAAAATTTTTTTAAAAATTATAAGTAATAAAAAATTGAATTTTTTCGTCAAAAATTAGAAAATTAAAATTGCTGCCAGTAATATGAAATTTTAACATGCTCAATTTTTTTTTAAAATTTTTTTAATGAATGTTAGGAATTTTCCCTCATATGACTTTCTCTATGATTTAATTTCCTTATCACATTATTTTGAATACACAAAATCTAAATATAGGAAGTGTGATTAAATAAATTAATTAAAATTAAATTACAGAACTATAAGCACATGAAGAAGTGAAAAATTGATTAATAAACATGACATTTTAATAAAAGTGAATAAAAATGAGAAAGAGGAAAATTTTAACATAGTTTAGTCTGGTGACAGTAAGAGAGCAATAATGCTAATTTAATTTTAGACTAAAATTTTTTTAAAAAAATATTTTGTTACATAACCATCAAAAATGTCTACAAATTTACTTGGTCAAAGCAAAAATCCCACATATTAAGATATTAAGTATAGCAAGGTATTTTTTTTATAAAAAAATTAACTTATATAAAATTTAAACAAATTATAACAACCTCTTGAACACTTTTATCATAAAAGTTTAAAAAATACTATCTTATGAAATTAGAAACTTTCTTTCAACACCTTTGATTCGTTCATCATAATATTAACACAATACACATTTGTAGATGGATCTTTGAAACAAACAATAGAATTAAACCATTAGGATCTTTACATAACAAATTGAATTATTAATTTTTAATATAATAATGACAACCTGCATCCGAATAGAAATACACTTATTCTATTCTAATACAATGTCTATCATTTAACATAATTACTATTTTTATTAAAGAAAAAAAATTAAAAACTTTGCAAGGACTATAAAATATATACTTTAGATATAAAAATGCAAAAGATAAATTTAAATCAAATATTTTCACTGTTAACATTCAACTGTACCATTACTTTATAACTTTTTATTTCTAGATGCATAAGTGAAGAGAATTTTGCATATTTGTTATGCACATCGTACAATTAATAGACCAAAATTCACTGTTCAAAGTAGACTTTTGTGATCATAAATAGACTTTAGCCAATACACAGCTATTGTTAGATGCTGTTTTTACGTGCACTACCAATAGATGGTCAATTCATAAATACATTCATACTTTGATTAAAATAAAATTCATCGTTACACTCACAAGAATCTTGAACTTTATTTTTGAACAATGCTTGCAAAATAAAGGGAAAAGTAAAAGCAAGAGACAGATACAAAACAGATATCTTTATTTATATTTAAATAAATAAATTTCAAACAGTCCATATTTAAAACAATTTAAATTTGCCACAAACAAATCAAATAATTCCTCTGTTAAAACATCAATTTTAGCAGTGGTCATTTTTAATTTCATTAACTCTTTCTTTGCCTGTTCACTTAAAACTATTTGATTTAAGTACATATTGGAAAGCTCTATTCACTGCATTTTCAGCTGTTTGTTCATAGATGCAAGAGCCATCTTTTCAATTTCCAACTTTTTTTTATTCCAATCACTTAATTTATTTTTTAATACATGTTTCATTCTTTCTTTTCTTCATTTTCAAAATGTATGAACATACTTAGAGCATTTTTTGCATATAATGTATGTTCATTCATGAATAGAATATTCTCAAATTCACTAAAATTTTCAATTAATCTAAAAGCAAATATTTTGTAACATATGTTTCTTCTTGAAAGTTTTCAGTCTCAATATTTTTAATTAAGGAAAATCTTTCAATTAAGGCTTAGCATTGAGACAATATCATCAGAATCTTATTTACCTCCAACAATTTCTGATAAGACTTTTATCCTCCTAAATATTTTAATACACAATCAGCAATATAATTCTTAAATACTATGAGTGACATCATTAAAAAAATTGCTGAATTTTATTAAAATCAAAAGATTTTTAATTAATTTTTTTTCTTGTAATATTTTTTTTTCAGTTCTTGTAACTCACAAGAACTGAAAGAATTGCTTTTGTCATGTAATAACAGATATAAGTGTGTTTGGTCATGTTTTGTAGATATAAACAACTCAAACTCCTTAAAAATATATAGTGGAAAGGAAACTATAACTGAAACACCTTTGACATTTATGTTTCAAATCCCTCAGCTGTTTTTCTGATTCAGAATTTTCTGTTTCTATATTCCATATTAACTTTGCTGATATTGGCATACATAACTTTGTTTATAAAATCAAACTTGGGATGCTGTTTACAATTGTAAAACCTGTAAGAACATTATTTTTCATAACATTAAAAATTTTCAATTCTTTGCTCTTTTTTTTAATATCTTGTACTAAAAATGGGAAAAACAGATAGTCTTTCAAGCAGAATGTTAAAGAGTAGCATAATTTTCTCAAAGCTAAGAAAAATGTCAGGTTTTACTATAGAAAAATTGCTTTTTTCAATGCCCTCAACATGTGACAGCAAATCGTTGTTTTGATTGTTCAATTAGCAACAGATATATTCTCTAGTCACCAGCTTTTGTATAAATGTTTGAGAAATTCATTACTTTCTGAAAATTTAATGAAGCCCTCTTTCAATAAACAACATAAACTACATAAAAAATGCCAATAATTTACATGGTATAATTTCACCATATTTAAATAAAGTGCGGGCAACATCCAAACTATAAAATCCATATTTAAAATATTGAAAATTCTCTTTGTATTTCATCATTTATTAAGTCAAAAAAGTTATAACAAGACCATCCATTGACATTGGTAAATCTTTTTTCAAATTCAATTTTTTTGTAGAATTATGAAATTCTTGTAAAATCTCTAGCTGTGAAATGACCAATGAAAATTGAAATCAAATTCCTGGTTTCAACCGCCCATTCCAAAACCATTTGCAATGCAAGAAAGCAAATGCATAAGGACATTCATTTTGTATCTGGAAGGATTTGTTGAGCATATTCTTAAGTATAAAATTATACACATTAAATCAGCCAGACATTAAAAACATTCTTAATGTATGGAGAAAGCTTAACAAAATTAAGTAAGAGCCTTTTATAGACCCATTGGGGAACTTTTTGACAATCCTACTATCTGAGAACATTTCTCAGAAGTTAAAATATCCTAGCAAGAGTTATACAAATAATAACTCTTGACACATTACAAAGATCTTTTCAGTTCTGCATATGAGAACTAGGTACAAAGAGTGAGAAATTGCGTTATCTTTCGTCGCTGGATTGCTGATTGGCAGTGTGCCAAAACAAAGCACTTTTTCTCACAGTGGAATTCTCAAGGTTAAGCCAGGTAACAAATTGATTTTATTTTCTTTCCCAAAAAACAATAGATGTACATTTTGCTTATTTTTCTAGAAACAATTAAGAAAAATACTTTTCAAAACTCCAAATATAACAAAAAAAAAAAAAAAAAGAATCTAGGGATTTATTTAGCATTGTGAGAGCTCTGCTTAATATATTTTTAACATGTTGGGTAACAAGAAATTAAAGAAGGAAAAAGAGCTACATTGAAAACTAGAAACCAGGGTTCTTCCTAAATTAATGAATTAAAACTGTGAATAAGCTATCTTTTCATACTTCTAATACATAACTTTTTTTTATGAATTTAATTTAATGAGAATGCTAAGACAGTGAGTGATTTAAAAAAATAAAAACTGTGAAAAACTCATAAATACAAATCTCCCCAATTACTCAAATGGAATTTTATGTGACTTTTTACAAATAAATAATTAATCAGATTACCTTTGGAGTATACCAATCAGATGGTCGAGTCTGTTCGCCATATGGCTTGATAGATCTTGCAACTGAAGCCCTATAAGAGGAAAAAAAAAAAAAAAAAACTCCGTCATAAAATAAAATTTATTTATTTAAAACTATTACATAACGTATAACAACATATTTAGAATTAAAATAATGTAAGAAATTGAATATATATATATATATATATATATATAAGAATATTATGATTTTTCAAATATAATGTATAGACAAAATTTCCTTTAAAAAGTTTTTTAACATATTTATGTTAAATCACCTAAACGTTTACACCACTTTGCTCAAATTTTAACTCAAAAGTTTCCAAATGTAAATTTAACAAAAAAAAAAAAAAACTATTTACTCATATAACAATCACAGTAATAATTATTTAGTTGTTGTGATATTTAATATTTTTTAATAACTTCATTTGTATGCTCTCCTATATAAGATTAAAAATATTGCAATTAGCAAAAAAAAAAAAAAAATCAATTTTTAGATTTTTAAAAATATAAATATGTTACTACATTTCTACGTTTTTAAACTCTCCAAATCCAAAGAAAATATTTTTGAAATTATGTTTTTCTGTTCATATGCATATAAGCAATATGTACTTGTTGATTTTAACTGAAACCAAAAAGTCTCAAGAAAAAATTTCGCCAAATTATAAAAATATAGTCAAGTGCATAAATATAGACATAATAAATATGTGTATAAATATAGATCAAATCACATGTAAATCACATGCTGCCAATTAAAATTCCAAATTATCAAACTTTTTAGTGGGTTTTTTTTTTTTTTTTTTTGCATTTTTTGGTCTCTATTATAACTGACAAGTACTAAGCAATATTGTTCAAAAACTGACAGAAATAGATTCAGGGTACATAGTGAGAAATTGCTGCAAAAATTAAACACCTTTTAAGTACCTTATCTAAAAATAAATAACACCTTTGTACAAATATGCATATGTAAACCTGTGTACTTTGTAAGCATAGGATATTTTATTTTACAATAATGCATGGTTTTTATATGATTTTTTTAAAATATTAAATGTGTATTTTATTTAAATTTTAATATTAATGTTTGTATTTGCACGTTATCTTCTATTGTAAAATAAATTATGTCTTTTTGATATTGGCATAAACATAAAAATAAATTGCCATTATCAAAAAATTAAATAAACTTTAAAAAAATATCAATAAAAATCTGTGATCTTTTTCAATAATCAAATAAGAAAAAGAAATTTTGATAGATACATGATTTTTGAAAATGTCAAGATTGATGTAGAATAATAGCAAGACAAACAATTTTGCATTTGATTTTTATATAAGCAGTAACAAATAATATTCAGTATGGTTGGGATAGAAAGCATAAATTTTATACAAAACTAATTCACTATATTTAGCAATTTAGAACATTTTATTTGCAGCTTTACAAAACTGAGAGTGAAAGAATTCCAGAATGGCTACTATCATGAAATTTGGCAAAATTGCCACGGAATTGATGACAAATCGTCATATTCTAATGCAGCATTTTCAGATTTAAAAAAATTAGCAGAAAAGAATTTTGTTATTTACATTTATTTAATATGTTATTTATATTTATTTAATATGTTATTTATATTTATTTAATATGTTATTTATATTTATTTAATATGTTATTTATATTTATTTAATATGACCAGGCAAATTATAAGTATTCATAAGTAAATATACATATATCTGACACTTATGCTTATTTGTATATACAAGTACATGAAAGGTCAGTATAAGTATTTAGAACTTATTGCTTCTGATTTCAGAAATTTAGTAAAGGACTTTTTTTAATTTTCCACATTTTGAAAATTTAATAAAAAGTTGTTTTTGCTTCTGATTTCAGAAATTTAGTAAAGGACTTTTTTTAATTTTCCACATTTTGAAAATTTAATAAAAAGGTTTTTTTAAATTACAGGAAGTAAAAATAAAATATTTTTTATTTTAAAAATTACAGCAAAATGAAATTATACAATTTAAAAAGAAATTAAAATGATTTAAAAATTATTAATTTGCAAAAATAACAGAAACAAATTCTCAAAATTGCAAGTTTCCAGCTCCGTAGTTAGAAGCAAAATTAAAATAAAAGATATCAGTTGATACATTTTCAAAAATAAATTTTTGAAGACAACTTGAAATGTTGCATTGTCTCAAAATTTAACAGCACTTATTCAATGAACTGCTTTAAAATTTTAAAATTAAATTATAACAAAGAAAACATTTTTTTTTGTGTGTGTGTTTTTTTGTGTGTGTGTGTGTGTGTGAGATGTTGACAGCAGTAAAAACGCAACTCAAAGAATGAATTTTTTTTTATTTAGGATTTCATTGAAATAAAAATCTTTATTACAATTTGTATCCAATTTTTCAAAAATTAATAAAATTACAGAAAAAATACATCCATTCAAATAAAATTGATATCACTGAAAAGTCACTTTTTTAAAACTTTTAAGATGGTGCAAAAATTGAGCAATAATATGCTTTGATGTTATAATGGAAACATGTTAAAATTTACCTTATCTTTTCAATTAAACTTCTAATTAAAATATTGTTATGTGCATTCTTAATAGTCCTCTAATACAGAAGAAACTTCCAGCCAAATTTAATGTTCCAAACTTCAAAAATTTATGCGGTGCATTGCTTTGTCAGTAAAGACAAGCTTTTGTATGTACAGAGAGATTTCATAGGGAAATGTTTTTAAAAAAAATGTAAGTTACAAAAAGGAAAAAAAAATTATTAAGAAATGATAAAATCTAAACCCCAAATAAAAGTTTTGAAAACTTTTTTTAAAAATCCTCTATAAATTTTGAATATTAGATCTGTTTTTTTTTTAAGTTTTTTTTTAATAAACACACATTTTTGGCAACACTGGTCCAACAGTTAATAGTTTTCAAATGGATAGAAATACACATGCACAAAAAAAAACTTTAAAAGACATCAGAATCAATTAAAATTTATGTCTTCAAGTTACAATTTCCTTACATTGGATTTTATACAATCGACTAATGTAATTAAATACCAAAATTTAATACAGTATAGAAAAAACTTCTTTAATAAGTCATTCAAGGAATTCCTACAAAATGGCATATTAATGAGAATGATGATTGAAATAGTAATGCATTGGTAAGGGTTCATTATAAGTATATTTCGAGCAGCTTCTCCCCTGTATATATCTTTGGTACATCAAATTCATCTACCTTTATTCTTATTTTTCATTGACCAAACCAATCTGCATATTCTTACATTTATCAGGCACAACTAAAACAAATCCTTCACCATCTAAATTACTAAAAATTGAAGCTCAAATTTTTTTTAGTCATAAGTATGATGCATTACATATTTTGCACTGCCCCTTCAGGATATTCATTTCAGTATCTCAATAAATGATGATGTACATTGTTGAAGAAAGAGAAAGCAGAAAAAAAAAGTCCTTAAATATTATCTTAATATGTAATGGCACCCATGAATATATTTCACCCTGGGTTCCATCTTCGAACTTTTATCTTTTGTTGGTTTTCTTCGTGATACTTCTGGTAAGCAAAAATATAAGACCATGTTTTTAATTTATTGTATTTGTCATTTGGAGAAACAAAGTTTGCTTTGTATCTTTTTGAGAAAAATATGCACTTTTTAAGAACCTTCTTTCAGAATTAAGCATTTTCAAAGTGCTTAAAAATAGTTTTCAGATTTAAACATTTTTTTATATCACTACACAATATGAGACTGAAAACACTTGATGCATAGTCTGAACATCAAATTTGTAATCATTAACATATTATCAACAGGAAGATTATCTTTTCGTCAGTCCATCTCACCTGAACACAATAATTCAAAAGCCAATGAACTAGACGAATGAAAATTAATATGAAAAATTTTCCATTAAAACTAAAAATTTGTATAAGTAAAGGTCATTAAAATTTGTGAAATTTAATAAAAAAGCACAATCAATGTGATTAATAGATTGTATACACATATGTTTTGCAGTTAAAAATTTTTTTAATATGACTCCTTCTGCACAGGGGTTGGGTGGCGTGGGGAGTCCTCAAAGAAGGATACCGCCCATCTAGTGCAATCTCTGTGTAAGAAAATAACCTTTCAAATTATAAGAAGTGTAAGAATTATCTTTCAAAATAATTGCATAAATCCTTTGTAATAATAGCAGTAATTATGAACATTTAAGGTTTATAAGCACTTTTATTCATATTTTAGGTAATTGGAAACATTTAAAATATCAAACATACAAAATTTAATATATTTCCTACAAAATTCCAAAATCTTATAAGTAAAAATAATTTTAAAAAATGAGAATATTAAAATTTAATACAAATTATAATTTAATTTAAGTAAGAATAAAAATTATCTAATAAAAATGCTAAAAAATAAATATTTACAGTTAAATTTTATTAATTAATAAAGTAAAAAATAACAAATTAAAAATAACATATTATTTGGAATGAAATTTCTCAAAGTATGTGGGAATGTTTTTTCATCTAACACATAACGGGAAATTATTGTTTTGCTCATTGTTCGTGTTTTATTTTATACTGCACTATTATTTTTGTACTGCATAGTTAATTTTTTTATACTGCACAATGAATATTTTCGAGGGGGGCACTTGACAAGCATATGTTGAATTTTTTTTTATCTTAAAAAGTTTTATAATTATCAATAAATAAGGATAAAAAAGGACAATTAATAAAAAGAAAGCTATTTATATATCATATTCAATCTGAAAAATAAATTTTAACAATTATTCTAATAATTTTTCCTATAACATTATAAAATCCTCTTACCAGTTTCTATCACTTCTCAAGACTGATGAAGCCAAAAAAAGCAGTTCTCCAGAGTCCCAATGGTCAATGAAGTCTCCTAAAAAATTAGTAGTTAAAATAAATAATAAAAAAATTCAGAAAAAAAGATTGCTAAGAAATTTTCTGGCTAAATTATCTTTGTTATAATTTTGATTCGATTAATAAATTAAATCATTCTTTTTTCTATTGAGTAATTATATATCAATTTTAAGATGTGCTCCTATTCTTACTTTGAAGTATATTGTGATAAAAATTGTACTTGAAGAGATAAAAAATTTGTTTTATATATTTGAGAGAGTTATAAAGAAATGCCATTGTCTGATATCAAGACAAAAGACTCAGTAATCCAATAGATATCAGACCAGTGAACAAAACCAGATTATCATAAAAATTACCTTTAAGAAAAAGAAGAAGAAAGGGACAATCTATTTTAATAGCAAAAAATATATTTGCATAATCTTACAAAAATGTACCAAATTATATAGAATATTATGCTATATGATAAATATTGCAAAATTAATTCAAAATTCTATCGCTTATGTTTCACTAAGATCACTGATATCAGTATCAAGAGACGTGCTTTCCTTTTAATACTTCCTATTCATCCTTTAGGAAATACCATTCATCCATTATCTATCAATTATCCGACAACCCAATTAGTACACTGCCAAATTATCCAGTCTACTGTTCTAAAAACAAAATTCTCTAAAATAATACAGCATAGAGGAAAAAAATAATCGTAAAAGGCAGTGTGAAATAATCTCTAAATTATAATCAGTACTGAGCAGTTTTAATTACTAAATAATAAAGATTGAGAATTACAATATTTAATCTGAAAAATATGACATCCTAATAGTCAGTGTCTTAATTACTACAAGATAAAAAAAAATCCAGTACTTTCAAAATTTAGGCATATTCCAACAAAGGAAAATCAGTATACATATGTATGTATTCTAATTTATTACTACTTTTGAACATCCTAATATCATATTATTTAATAGACACTTTTAATGATGGATGAATAATGACAACAAATAAAACTTTTTAACAAAATGCAGTTTATTATGTAATTTTTTTCCTGTTTTAAATGAAATTTTTTATGAATTTGCAAAAACATGATATAAAAGATATATAGGTGATTTCAGCTACAAATTTGAATTAAAAATCAAGAATGCAAAAAAGAAAATAATTTGGTTGATAAAATACAATCTACTAATTTTATTTTTAATATAGTCAATAACTTATTACAAATTCACACAAATTTCGGGTGAGAATTTCGGTATATTCAATCTATTAGAGACCTCAATAAATATATTAAATCAATGGAATGGACATATAAACTTATTATTTACAAAATATTTTTTCAAATCATAGAATTAAACTGGACACTGGCTACACCCATTTCTTTTATGACATAATTTTTGCAAGATGCTGATTTTATGAAAGCAATTGCCAACAATCAAACTTTGCACAATTATAAAGAAAATTGATTTAAAATTCTTTCAGCTTTAATATTTAAAAAAAAAATTATATAATATCTCAAAATGTGCACTTTGGGAACTACTGAATTAAAGTAATTTTAAATATTTCTCAGTTTTATTTATCCCATTTCTGGCATTGTTAATGCATTTAATGAAAAATTCAAATAGTATAATTCCATATAGGACTTTTTAATCAATAGAAAATGGAATAATTTCAGAATTCACAGTTTCCTTAGAATTATCAGACATTTTCAGTCATGCAAAAAATAATATTTTTAAGAATATGCCACTGTTGCAAACATTTCAGTAGGTAATGCATTGAAATATTTTTTCAAAGAACAATTTTAATGTCGCACCCAAAGATGCATCCCTAAAACAAGAAGTCACTAAGGAATCCATAAGCACAAATTTCTATAATGCTTTTATTCTATCTTTAGAATTTTCTGCATAATTTTAATCAGCTTTAACGCATGCATAAAAAGTAGATAAAATTACTAATTTAATCATTTTATTAGAAACCAGTCCAGATATATAAATATATTATTATTATTATTATCATCCACCTTTGTGCATAAAATTTTTAAGATCATTAGATTGCTGAAACCATATAGTCCATGCAACTTGCAGCAGAAATTTCTCAAATAATAGGCAGGAGTGTAACAGCTGAAACTGTGCAAAATGTAATTTAACAAGCTAGATACAAAAGTCGAATTAATGCTGAGAAACCATATATTAGCTTGCAAACTCTGAAAAAGCATTTGAAGTTTACAAAAACTCATCAATTGAAGACCAATAACTTTTGCAAGAAAATTATATTTAGTGATGAAACCAAATTCAACATTTTTGGCACTCACCGACATCACATTGTATGGAAAAAAACTCATTACTGCTTTGGATCCAGAAAATTTACGTCCTACAGTTAAACATAAAGGTGACTCCATCATGGTTTGGACTTTGTTTTCTAGGAAATCTAGTTTTTATAGATGGCATTATGAACCATATGGTTTACATGGATATACTTCACAACAATCTAAGGAAAAGTGCTAAAAATTTGTTTTTAGATGAAAATTTCAACTTCCAGCAGGGCAGAGAGCCCAAACACATTGCCCATTAAGTCAAAACACGGTGGCTTTTTCATTGTAAACATAATTTACACACACTACCATAGTACCCCGACATCAATGTCATTGCATATCTGTGGGCCCACACTCGAAACAGCGGTCCCAAAACACAACATTAGAAACAAAACCCATTTAAAGAAGAATGGGGCAAAATAACTTCAGGTACCCCCCAAAAGTTGGTAGAATCGGTATCACGAGGTTTAGAAGCCATTAAAAAGCCGAAAATTTATTTAAAATTCTTCTGATTTTTTTCAATTTAGAAGTTTTTTGTTGGTTGTTCTTTATTTTTACTTTCAATTGTACCACTTGTTATGCATAAGAACAAAAGAATGTTTGTACTTCTCGGTAATGTGTTATTTATATTGGAAATTGGATTTATCATGTAAAAGTAAGGTGTACTCTCAAATGTTTGAGCCATTGTATATGGAAATGCGTTTACACACACATTTTCGAGTTCATTTTTTTTTTATAAACTTACCTTCTTCGACATCAACTTCCAGCCGATTTAAAAATTCATTGTTTTTAGCTGACGTACCATCAACAAACGACATGCTAATTTATGATGAATCAATTTTAAGATTCATTCAACACTTAATAATAATGCAATTGTGAATATTTTCTCAACTCCTCAAACAATGTTAGTTTAGAGTAATCGTGGTTTGCAGTGCTTTGTTTAGCTTTGTTCAAAGAGAAATAATGTTGCCGTATAAGTTTCTGAAATAATTGTATTTATTTTATGAACTTGTCCAATATGAAATTGGAATTATAAATCAGAAATAACATATAAAAATTAAAAAGAAATTAAATAAACAGATATGGAATGTATTTTCATTATTTTTTAAATGTTTTATTTTTCTAAATTTCTTTAAGTTATTTTAAAAAATCAAAATTGAAAAATTATCATAATGTTTCGCTTTAATGATTTCTCTCTTTAACCGTAGCGTTTCCTTTTCGATTGTTACAGTTTCTCATCATAGTAGTGGAGTTAAACGTTCTCCAAAGCAATATAAATATTTTGAAATTTTAAATCGTTCTTTCTGTGGTGTTCCGTACTTCGTGAAATAGTTTTTATCTTTTTCTATTTTATCATGATGGTTTCTCAACTTTATTTCAGTTTTTAAATTTATGACTTAAGTCGACTTTGTGTGAGTAAAGGCAAGTTTTAAAAATGTCATCACCTAAAAACGACAGCAATTTGGAATGCATGTGGCGAGATTTGAAAGAAGGTATAGAAAAAATTTATTCGAATAATATATCAAGATCAGATTACTTACGACTTTATACACTTGTGTACGACTTTTGCACAAACACTACTTACGGAAGTACTCCATCAAACAATCAATTGCACAAAAAATTGACTTTATTTTTTCGTGGACATCTTCATGCTGTTTATGAAAAATGCGAAGACTTCATCGATGAACCTCTTCTTATGCTTTATATGAAACTTTGGCAAGATTATCGCTTTTCCAGTAAAGTATTAAGTGGAGTATGTGCATACTTAAATAGGCATTGGGTACGCCGTGAACGAGAAAAAAGCCGAGTAGATGTGCTTGAAGTTTATCACCTGGCATTGGTGTCCTGGAAAGACTATTTATTGGAGCCTCTCAAAAGAAGAATGTCTAGTGCTGTGCTGAAGCTGATAGAGAGAGAAAGAAATGGGGAAACAGTTAACACCAGACTAATTAGTACAGCTCTTAATTCATATATTGAAATGGGAATTAATTGTGCTGATCCATATTCAGACCATCCTAGTTTGTACCTTTATAAAGAAGCTTTTGAATCAGCTTTCCTTGCTGAAACCGAGTTATTTTATGCTACAGAAAGTGCTTCTATTATTCGTAAAAATCCAGTATCGGAGTTTATGAAAAAGATTGAAGTTTGGTTTATTGAAGAACGGCGACGAGCTCAACTATATCTTCATGAAACCACTTTAGAAGCATTAATACGGATACTAGAAAATGTTGTTATTAGTAAATATATGGAAACTTTTCATGCAGAATTCAAAACATTATTAGCATATAACAAAACGGATGATTTAAAAAGGATGTACCAGTTCTTGTCTCGCGTTTCTGGAGGTTTGGATCAACTCAGAATTCAGTTTGAAGAATATGTTACTACAGAAGGCTTGTTAGCAATTGAAAAATATAATGAATCTGATGTGAATGATCCTAAAATATATATTAATGCCATCCTTGATATCCATCAGAGGTTCAATTGCATTGTTATAACAGCTTTCGAAAGTGAAGCAGGCTTTGCTACTGCATTGGATAAAGCATGTGGAAAATTCATAAACAAAAATGCAGTAACTGAAAGTAGTGGCTCATCCAGCAAATCTGCTGAACTTCTTGCAAAATACTGTGATCTTTTACTTAAAAAGAAACCTAGTGATTCGGAAGAAATGGAAATAGTAGATAATTTGAATCAAGCAATGATTATTTTTAAATATATCGAAGAGAAGGACATATTTCAAAGCTTTTATAGTAAAATGCTTGCTAAGAGACTTGTTCAGCAAATGAATGTGTCTGGTAATGATGATGCTGAAACAATCATGATATCAAAACTAAGAGAGGCTTGTGGGTTTGAATACACAGCTAAATTGCAGAGAATGTTCCAAGATGTCTGTGTTAGTCGAGATTTGATAGAGCAATTTAAAAATGAAAGAGGTCCTCTTGATGTTGATTTCGGCATCAATGTTATCAGCAGCTCTTCTTGGCCATTTAATCAGACCCTAACATTTTCCTTGCCACAAGAACTTGAGCAAAGTGTTCAACAGTTCACAACTTTTTACTGTTCCCGGTTTAATGGAAGAAAATTAACCTGGCTACATGGTATGTCTAGGGGCGAATTGGTCTCAAAATGTTTTGACAAACCATACACTTTCCAAGCATCTACTTTTCAAATGGCTGTTCTTTTACAGTTCAATACCCAAAGCACACTTTCATTTAACCAGCTTGAAGAAAGTACATCAATACGACAAGATATTTTGCTCCAGGTGTTGCAGGCCCTTACTAAGCTCAAACTATTGAAAGATGCAGATGATAATTCTATTACCACATCTTCTTCGATTACACTAAATGTAGCGTATCGAAATAAAAAGCTGAAAGTTAATATAAATGTCCCTATCAAGTCCGAGATGAGATCGGAACAGGAAACTGTTCATCGGCATGTTGAAGAAGATCGTAAAATTCTTATACAAGCAGCTATAGTGAGAATTGCAAAAATTCGGAAGGTTGTCAAACATCATATTTTATTGTCAGAAGTATTAAATCAGTTGTCATCTCGTTTCAAGCCTAAAATCCCCATCATCAAAAAATGTATTGACATATTGATTGAAAAGGAGTACTTAAAAAGAGTTGAAAAAGATTCATATTGTTATGTTGCATAAGATATGGTGGATTTATCCAAATAGAGCCAATGTCCATTGTGTAATATACGATTTCAAAATGTAAAAATTGTATTTAGTACCTTTAATAATTATATGCATTCACTTCTATATGTCATTCCTCATCAAGTCGACTACTCATGAAGTTGCATTGGTCATGGAATCTGTGCATTAAATAGTTGTGCAATACCATACCATTATATACTGTAAAGCTGCATTTATCTTTTATTTTAGCCATTTATTTTTGTTTGACCAATATATTAATATCATTAAGTTATTTGAATTTTTGATTTTCCAATTATAATTATCTCCACTTTTATTGAAAGCATTAAGTATGAATTTTTTTAATGGTTTCTAGTTTGTATTTTGGTTATTGTGACTATTTACTTGTTTTGCAGTTGATCCTCACTTTGTTTCATTTATGTTCGAAACAAAATGTCAACACCGTCGGTATTGAAATCGAGGAATTTTAAAATTATTGCTGTTTGTACAGTCGGTCTGACTTGAAACATTCTGCTAAATAAAGAATTTACTTTGTAATATAGTGTATGTTTTGTGTTTGGTGGTAAAAGTATTTATTTTATTTAGGTGTTTTCATTCTTTTTCATTTTTAAATAGTATTGATTGGTGCAAAAAATTAATAATGCTCAAAGATAGCATTAAGTCCTTTATCATACCTATAATTTTAAAATCTTTTCTCAAATTTTGTTAAAATTCTCTAAAATTATATTGAAAATGGCTTATAATTTAAATGTGTGTCGGTTATTCTCCTCAGTTACGAAACAATTGCTACATCAAAAAAGTATTTTTATTGCTTTTAATAATTTATGGTATTGAACAGTAAAGAATGTTGCACTTTCAATTACTTTTTTTTTATTATTATTCTGAATTGCTTAATATTTTGTAAGCTGTGATTACTTTTTTTCCCAGTATTTTATGTTATTCTCACTGTTTTATAATTGTTAGACCCAGTAATATAAGACATTCTGTCCAGAAATTCAAGTTTAAAGAAATGTTATCACCATCTTATTGTTTGCTAAAAAAATTTTATAACATAAATAATTTGATCATTTATAAAGATCATAGATATTTAAATAATTATTTTGATAGACAATTAAAAAAAATATGGAAATGTTAAATATGAATATTTTGCTAAAGAGTTAATTATATGTTAATATTTTTATGCTATAATTTTAACACATAATAGAACCAAACTTTTAAATTGAATTTGATTATTTATTTAATCAGATTTAAATGAACTTAGTAAATCCATCATTAAATTTCTTTAATGATAAAAAAATCTGTGGTAACACTTTCATAAATAAAGTTAGTAAAAAACATAAGTGAATTTGAAATAAATATCTGTTATTATCTAATGTCAGTTTTTATAATTAAAATTTAATATTAAATTTTTTTAGTGCCTGCCCCCTTTCAAATAACAATGTTTTTTTATATGTATGAATTGAAATTTGATTTAAGTTAACTGTAAAACTCGTTTATATTATTCTTCAAATATTTTCTATGTTTTGTGAAATAAATATTTATGTAATTGATTAAATATAAATTTAATATAATTAACAGGGGGGGAAATGGATATTTTTTTAATAAACAGAGTATATTATAAAAATGACATTATGAGTTGTTCTGAATCTTCATAAAAATGGTTTTATACCTTTTTATTAATAATAGGCCATCAATTAATCATAAAATCCCAAAGAAACTAGAAAAAAATCATTTGTTTAATAAAAATTATCTTAGATAAATCTTAAGGATTTGTGATCTGGACTCGGTTTTTAAAAAAAATAGATGTTTAACTGAACACTTTTTCAGTTTCTGAATTGATATAAGTTAATTGCAAATTTTTATTCTCATTTTGTTATAAAAAGAAATACTTTCTCTTTTGTTAGAAAGCTTTCTGTGACTTTAAAATATTATATTTTATAAAATGTTAGTTCTTTTGGTGATCATCAGGGCCAGTAGAGGTATTGATTATGTTTAATTTCAGTTAAATTGCTTAGATATAACTCCATATCCATGAATCTATCAAGATGTCAGACATTTAAGTTCTGTAAAAGTATTAAAATATTAATAGTCGTGCATATGTTCTGTTCATTTTGTATATAAACTTTTCTAATGGAGACCAGTTCCATGATGTCATGGTGCTATTAAACTGGTTTTTCTCTAAATTTAGAGGTATTGTAACTTCACTGTTTTATTCATTCTATTGACTACACAAAAATTAAACAGGGTCATTTTAAGCTTTCAACATTGGAAATTCGTGCAATCAAATATTTGATGAAATAATGAAAATAATTTTGGTTTTTTCACAAGATTGAGGATATTGTAATGAAATATATTTAAAAGTATGTTAATTCAATCTGGATTAGAGAATTTTACAGCAACTAAATTGGCATGATTGAAAATATAATTTTTAGACTTTAAAACAGTGTAAAAATCATTTTTATGTTAAAATATTTTTTGGAAATTATTGTGCAACAGAATCAAAACCTAGTTTATTTTTTATTAATTAAAATTTCAAAAAAAATTTCTTTGAGTGCTCTTCTTCCAAAATATATCTAGGCCAATTTGGTAATACTAGATCAAATGGTCTGCCTGTAAAACATCAACACAGATATTTAAAATTCTGGATAAATTTGAAATTGTGGTGTTTTAACTCCCCCATATCTATGTTTATATAAAAAGGAGCTTATTATTTTTTCCTCCAAAAAAATTGTTTTAAAGCAAATATGTCATTCAGAAATTAATTGTAGTTTGAAATTACAAAATAATGTAAACACTAACACCCTATATGCTGTGTGGACAGTAAAACATTTATTTGGATTAAATGAAAACAGGTGAAATTTTTAGGCTGAAGAAGCTTTCTCACAAATATTGAGAAAGATTTTTTTATATTAATTAATTTTTATAGATTAATGAATTTCTATGCATCCAGGAACTGTTTTTGCAATCAAATCCTCATCTTTAATACATATTAATATGTAGATCAAGTTATTATCTAATATTTGAAGGTTAAAGTGAAATGCTGCTGCTATGTTAAATAGTATTTCTTATCATTTTGTACTATCAGTTATTAGGAAAGAAAAGTATCAGTATAATGATTCTCAGGACTTATACTCCCATCCCAATAAAACAAGTTGAACATTATTTTTTTAATATCAAGAAACTAACAAAAAAAGTAAAGAAATTTATTATATCATAGATGAAATATAAATTAAGTTTTAATCATTGTAAAATTTTCTATTTGTCAATGAAATTATTTGAAAATATGTATACATGCTTGATTATTTTGATTATGTAATATTCAAAATAATTATTTCAGTTAAATATGATTTTCAATCTCTTGCAATTTATGAAATGGGGTCATATATATATGCAGATACGTGGCTGAAGAAAAGAACCTTTTGAAATTTTTAAACTTTGATTTATTCCCCTTTGATGTACAAGAAGAAGCGATGATGAAATAAATGTTCGTTCACATCTCAACACAAGGGTGAGAGACAAAAAATATTCCCTTCAGTGATTTTACTATGTAATTTTAATAGAGATTTCTTGGCATTTAAAATGAAAGGAAATTTCTTTTTGGTACGAAAAGTCTTAGGAAAGGGTAATTTAGACATCTTTAAACGAATATTGAAAACATTGGGGATTTTTATTCTTTCCCTCGGAGCGTGAAGTGCAGAAGTAAACATTTTTATAGAACGCGCGTAGCATTAATTAAATAAAAAAGATGGCATTGGATCAGGAAATAAGAGACAATTTTAAAATGAAGTTGATATGAGCTAAATTAGGATTTAAATTAGATTAAAAGATATGATAATATATATATTGTCGAATGCAATAGCCAAATGTAAACAAATCATTATACAAACGTTTTTTACAGCTGCAAAATATTTTTGGAAAGGGTCTAAATAGTGCTCATTAAAAGCTCTATTTACTCGGAGGAAAGTAAGAGGTAAAAGAAATCAAGAAATAGAAGTCGAAAAAAGTTTAATGGAGCCTGAAAATGGGTTTAATGATATCAATTATCATTATATATATATTGGACTCAAGACTGACTTTAAGAATGTGAATAAAATAATATATAAATTGCAAAAGTCTTTTAAATTTGCAAAAATATAATAATAATAATAACCTGAATTATCTGTTCTTGAAAAATTTAGTTGATAATAATATTTTAATCTGCATGTAGATTCTCTCAACATGCAAAAAAAACTGCATGTGAAAGGATTTATTTCGTTCTTTCTGAAAGGTAAATATTTTCCTTATATTGTACACTAATCATTTATGGCAAAAAACTGGATCGACAGAGTTTGAGTTGAATGCATTTTCGGTAAGATAGTTTTAATGGCTCTCTCAGATAAGTATTTTTTTTTTTTAAATTTTGAAAGCCATGTAACTCATACTAATTAAAGCGCTTTATGCGGTTATGTTCATTTTGCTATACGCCGCTCTAATTTTCTGTTTATTTCACCTAAAATTTAAGGAAAAGTTTTGAAAGGTAAGTGCTTAAACTTCAAATAATCCAATAAGAGGCTTACTGAATTTCTATTCACATTCTTGAATCTACACATTCATGAAAATATAAGGGCAGAAAAAAAATTCATTCAACTTTGAAGTTTACAATGTATTTCAGAACGCATTTCATGATTTAGTTAATATATCAAAGGATTGTTCAGTAAAGAAAATTAGTCTACATCAATAAAAAAACAAATGTCAAATAAGTTAAAAAATGCTCGATTTTTTTTTTAAAATTATGATTGCTTACTTCTGAACTTAAATGTTATCTATAAATGCTACAATGTTCACAAATTTTTAATTAAACGTTAGTTCATATACGTTTTAATTAAACTTGGTTTAATTTCAATTAAAATTAAACGTCAGGAGTACTCCGAATTTTACTTCCAGAATTCAGTTTTGTGATTAATAGTTTAGAAAAGAAAACCGTATATGAATTTTAATGTCTTTTTTTAAGACTAATTGAAAGAAAATTTTGCGCTGAACTATAATTTTATAACAAGTTTACATACCACATTTCACTTATTTTTTAAGTAGTTGCGTTTTTGAGTGCCAGATCGGAAAACGATGAATTTTCTAATATATTCGTATCAAATTTTAATAGATTTGATTTTAAATTTGATACTGATGTGCAATTTAGGCAAATCTACCAAATTTCATTTATATAAGTCATTAATATGCATACGAAAGTACAAGCAATCAACGTCTCAATGGATTTGATTTAAAATTTGCTACAAATGTTAAAACTATATATCAAATTTTATTGCTCTTGCTTTTCTTTTTAATATATAAAACATACGAAAAGAAAATATTGTAATCGTCAAAAAATTCCAACTCAAAATTGTGACAAATATCTATGTTTCAGACCTTTCTGAGTTGGAGAAACCCATTTTTGGAACTGTTCATTTGTCTATGAGCATGATAACTGAAAAACGTTTTAAGCTAGACGGATGCAATTTGGCATGTGGTCCTTATATCAAATTTTTAGATTTCAACCAAATTTTGGAGGAAATAAATTCAGAGGATTCCTATATGTTCGTTTGTCCGAATATTAGTTAAAACAATAACCACAAAATAAAGAGAACCAGATTGTTATAATTTGGTACACAGATTTAACACCTAAAATGCAGATGCTTGTAAAATTTGGAATGAAATCCATCAAATGGCTGACCATCTGTTAGTTTGTATTTTTACAAGCATGTAAACGCGACACGTGACTTAAATATATGAAATTACTATATGATTCTTTGACTACAGTTACAGCTCTGTGTGAAATTTTTGCTTCAAACGATCGAGAAACAAAAAAGCGCTTTTCTGGTATAAGTATATTAACGGCATTCTAATGATTAATTGTTAAGATAAATCTCCAAAGATTGCATAATTGCATAAATCTCCAAAAATTAATAGGCTCTTTCGTAACTATTATTCGTTAATGGAATGCAGTTAATAATGCAAAAAAGCTGTGAAATTTAGCTTAACGAGCATTGAATGTATCCCATTTCTCGTCATTGATGTGATGCTAAAGTTCATTTTAAAAATCTCTATTAATATTAAAAGTGTGTGTGTGTGCGTGAGTGTGTGTGTGTGTGCGCGCGAGCGTGTGTGTGATTCTCTATCTGTATGTGCTTGTGAACGTTTTGGCTCTCTATAGGACTGACCATTTGACCTAGAGTCCCCAAACTTGGCATTTACATATTTTAAAGGATGCGAATGACTGTCTACAGAGATTGGGTTGCAAAGCAGAGTTTTGAAATTTTAATTAAAATATTCTTTACTTAAAAAAATTAGCAGGTTTTTGGCGTTTTCTTTCTAGGAACTTGCAAAAATATTACAACACAAAAACCATTTTGAATCAATTTAAAATTCAAAAAATTATTATTTTTTCAATGATAACGATACTTTTGCCATAGATTTTTTTTTTCAATTTAACAAAAAAAAAATTGTTCTTGTTATTATTGTTGTATTTAACTTCTACATTTTTTTCCTATTGTTGAGGATCAGGACATGAAGATTTTTTTCCATGCTGAGGAATTTGTAGTATAATGTGTATAACATTTTTTTTTAAATTTTTGTTTGTTTAGAAATAAAGTTAATTTCAGAAACAAATAATGATGAAAATTTTTTAAAGTGCGTCCATTTTTAAGCATTGTTGTTCTTTCTTGGGACAGAATTGGATGTATAAAGATATGAACTGAAAGTTAGAGAGATATTGCACGATAGCGCAAGGCTTCTAAAATAATATGAGTTATATGCCTATCAAAATTTGAAAATAATTTGTTGAGGAAGTCATTAAGACAAAATTATACAAAATAGTAAGATGAAATTTTTTGCAGTCATTAATTCCAGCTAACCTAATGGTCGCCAAAGGGGGTTAGTGACAGTAATAAATTTAGCAAGAAATAATAGCAACACTAATATCTCACTCTTTAGAATAAGTATAGAATCTGCTCCTACAACAGCCGCCTCAATAAAAATTTGTTATCTTATTCACGATAATGCACGTGCCAGATAGACAACCTCTGGTCGCAGATGAGTATTTAATGATAAAATATAGTTCATATTGTGATTACAAAATTTCTGAAAAAATTACAGCTGAACAATCGAATATAGATAAGAATAAGAAAAAATGTCGTAACTTCATTTGGATCGTAGTTCCCCATGATGAACTTAGTAGAATTCTAGAGCTTATCTTCGGAGTTTATAGAAAGGAAATGACGAAACTGAATCGTTTGGAAGTTGATTCTGACAATGTTTACAGATGAATGGAGAATACCACAATTTTGTGAAAACTTAGTATCTTTTTTTTTTATTGTATATCTTCCGTTTTCCGGTAGGAGATTCATCGAATAATCGGAACTCCTGACAGATAGTTCGAAGAAATTTTGCTGACTTTATTCTGATACATTAATGATGTATCAGATACATACAGAAATGACGTCAGCGGATACGTTTTTGTTTTGATTTGTTTTGTTTTAACTAAGTGACACAGATTTATTACAATTGATAAAATTACAAGAAACAATGGATACATTCTAAACTTTTACTATGGTATTAGAATTTATATTTAATGAATGAATGAATTTATTATTAAAAGGAAATATTTATTTATGCAATTAATGTTATTTAAATTCAGAAAATCTGATATCTTTAAAAATTAAAGAAATCTTGAATTTTCAAAAATTTTGTAATAATCATTGATGATAAAAATATTTCCATTCTTATAATCCTTCTTAATATTTTCCTTACATAATTAATTATTAGTTATTCATCCGTATAATCCCTACTAATAATGAAAAAAAATGAGAATGTACTTCTATTTATGTAGGCCCTCAACACGGCAGACCTTTAGACCTAGAATTTTTTAACTTGGCTCAGATGTATTTTAGAGAACGACAATGTTCATCAAGTGTGACTTTTTTTTTTTTGGAAATTTTTAATTAATTAAAACTTAAGCGATATTTTGACGTCCTGTCAAAAGCATTACAGTACAAAAACAATTTTTAATATTTTTAAAATACCCAAAGAATATCTTTTAATCATATTAATGTGGTTGCCGTATAATATTTGGGCTAATTTTAATTGATATAAAAATATTTAAACATATTTTGCAAAGCCACTTGCCAGCATCCTGGCCTAGGGGTAGCGTGTCTTCCCCGGGATCTGGGTGTTCTGAGTTCGAGTCCTGGTACGGGCATGGTTGTTTTTCTCCCTCTGTTCTATCTGTGAGGTCTGTGAATGAGCTTTCCTGTAAAAAGGGGTTGCGCAAGAGAGCGTGGGTCTTTACCCTCAGAAGCTACAGCACCACTCTTTCCCCGATCTATTGTCTCGATTTGAATGGTGTTCAATCTAAGGGAGATAAGTGACAACAACGACAGACTTCATTATTGTAAAAAGAGTCGGTCAGGTTTCATTCGATATTTAATCATATGATTTTTTCCGTTTGAAGACAGCTAAACAAAAAAAAAGATTCCTTTTATACGCGCAGTTTATTTGAAGAATACGAAAATGAAGTTAGAATACAGCGAAAGGAAACGCGCAATTAGAAAAATAGAATTGCCCAGACAATTACATATTTGACGGCTCTATAATGCCATAAGACTTTATTTAGTCAGAGAGACATATGTACAGAACTGATAGAATAGGTGTAAGACCATTAAAATAATTCAGCTTTAATTTCTATCACATTTTGATGCTTTGAAATACCTTTTTTGAGAGAATCACCAGTATTACATTGTACATAAGAAATATAATTGAAATTAAACGCATTCATTGTTTCCACCGTGTCAGATGGTCGTCAACGGCGGCTAGTTTAATATCATTAATAAATCTTATGTGATATTTGTGTGTTATTTGCACGGTTATCATACAATAAATTTTTTATTCACTCTTCTAAAAAGTAAAAAAGGAATCCCCCCAAAACATGCATGAAATTAAGTGAAATGCAATTTTACTATATTTTTTTTTCTTTCATAAAATTTGTTTCTTAAATTTTTCTAAAATAAAATTGACTGGTGAAAATCTAATAAGGAATTAAAATTAATTATTATTATAAGATCCTATATTTTTCTAGTATACTAGTCACCTTCATCGACCAGAACCTAAAATTTGGGGAGTTTTGTGTAGAAGTCGCCAAAGGCGGTAAATTTCTGTTACAAATAAAAAAATAAATAATATAATAAGTCTCCATAAGTCAAACCTTATGACCTACAGCTACCAAACTTGGTGCGTATATATTTGGAAGGCATTTTGGAGAGAAATGTTTTTAAAGTTTTATTTGGAATTTGAATAAATTAAAAAAATAATCGAAAAATTTCCATTTTTTACCTTCACTTCTAAAAATATTACAGCATAAAAATTATTTTTTACATCAACTAAAATTTCATAGAATACTTTTTTCATATATATTTTTCCTATTATTTTTATTAGTAAAAAAATATTTTATGCATGTCTTACAACAATATAGTTCATTATTGAAGTAAAGCTCAAAGTTTTTCATTGCTGTCATATATTTATGAATGTTTCAACCTGGCCTTTTTTTTTTTCATTGTTAGTAATCAAGATACGATGAGTCTTCTTATTTTTCCATATTAAGCAGATTTTATATACAGCTTGATCTTGGTAAAATTTTTATAATTTTTTTGTACTTACAATTAAAGTTTGTACTTACAACATCAGAATCAATCACTAAATGCAATTTTTATAAAAAATATATCCATTTTTAAATACTGATGCCCATTTCTTTGATATATTGGAATGTATAAAGATGTAAACAGAAAGTCAAGGCAAGGAATCGCACAATGAACAGAATGATATAAGTCTTCTAAAATAGTGTGTGAGTTATATGTTTATCAAAAATTGAGACTAAGAAATATTTTACAGAGTAAACTATTAAAACCAAGCTAAGCAAAGTATTTATTTAAATCGTTTGGCAACATTAATCCTGGCAAACCAACTGCTAGACCGATAACAAAATACATTAAAACTTCAGGATAATTGAAGCATTAAATATAACATTTTTCAGTTTGAAATCTTCAAAAAAGGATTGCCACTTTATTCATATTTCTTAGTTACCTATGCTTGTTACTTTTATGTTGATTAACTCATTTCGACGTGAGGAAAAAAGAAAAGAAAGTAACGGAAGAAAGAAAAAGAAAAAAGAAAAAAAAGATCAGAAACAAGAAAGGTGCAATGAACAGTGTCAATACTGACTTCCTTCTTAATTCTTCGATGAATATTTCACTTCCCATGGGATATGAATTTTAATAAGCTGCTGCTTTCACAGAAAATAGAAAAAATTTAAGCTGAAGACACTGTAAATGTGTGGATATTTCCCACGAGAATACGCTTTTGAATTTTATTTTCAAAGTGATGCCATTGACAGTTATTAAAAACAGTTTTATGATGAACATATCATTTAAAAATTATAATTGTATCTTGACTAATGAAAAACAATATTTGATGAGTACTTTTAATAATGGTGAATAGTTTAGTGATTATTTTTTAAAGCTTTTCATAGTCATATTTTTTATTTCTGTGTTTCAGAGTTTTAATTCAAAACACCGTTTAGATTCTTAATCTGAATCATCAAGAAAATTCAGCACAGAATATC
Organism: Argiope aurantia; assembly: GCA_026543865.1. Classification (NCBI taxonomy): domain Eukaryota; kingdom Metazoa; phylum Arthropoda; class Arachnida; order Araneae; family Araneidae; genus Argiope; species Argiope aurantia. The sequence continues at coordinate 1,854,024 of JAPMOR010054712.1, read as the reverse complement.
CTTTTGATCTATATATTTAAAATGTAATGACAGAGAAGCAGTCCCCAATCTTCAACCGTTAGTCTCATTTCCCTAATTTTTATTTCTTATGAAAATTTAAGACTCATGATAAATCATCAAAAATCATCTGATCTTTATCACTTTTCAATTTTGCACGATACACCTTTGGTAGAGCTCGAATCCTCACCAACTACAACGATTTCACGAATTAATTGTGGCATTAATGGCAGTTAGAATGCTCTATATATAATACCACACACTAACTACTCCGATCGGCCGGACGGCACACGGATAAACTTGAATGACCGGAACGCCGCAACAGCAAGACTGGCGGAACTGTGGTTGAGGTCCTAAGCGCTATCACGGACCAAGGTACAACCCTTCCCTAAAGAAATATGTCCCGTCATCGATGGGAGGAGCCAGACCCTCACCTTTTAATGTACCCACAAGGGAGCAAGAACCAACCAACATGCAGGACGCTTCACATCCTCAATTACGAGATGCCCCCTCGTGGGACTCTATATTTAATATAAAAGATGCCGAATTCGACTGACTAATTCAGAGTGCGTTAGCAAGCATCAAGAGGATGAAAAATTATCATGCAACATAAGGTCGTAAATCGCATTTAGTCGATGAAAATCACTAAAGTAGAATGATCAAATGAATGCGCGGATTACAAGCGATCCTTAATGCATCGGTGTCCGCTGTGCAATTACCATCGCGGTCATATCATCAAACAATTCCTATAAAAATAATTCCTTCCCTGTTTTGCATCAAATTAATGTTTTTCTACTTATTTGTTGTTCCTTTTTGCACCACTCTAAGTCACACTCTTCATAAGGATTTTTGCGATTTCCTCCCATTAAACGAGATTTTAGAACTTATATTTTCTGGCAATTTTTGGTCCTCTCGATGCCTACTATCACCTTTTTGAATTTATCAGTCGAATTCGACAACTTACTGTATATCTAATGTACAGTTTAAAATAAAATGTTAGCGACTTTTGAAATAAGGGGTTGTTTCATCAAATTTTGTTGACACAATTTAATTAATCTTATAATTTTGTCGGCGAATAATTGGTCATCAAAAGCTGCTATATATATTTTAAAAACTTATATGAATCTATTGTTATAATATTAATCTATTTATAATTAAATTATCATCAACAATGAAATGCTTCATTTCCTTTGCAAATAATTGTTTAAAAAATATATAACATTTATTGAAATAGTGACATTAATAATATTTAAGAATTTTTCAGTACTATTTGTCAAACTTTTGAACTGAACGTACATCTGTTATCAAAGTTTAAAGGTACAAAAAATGTCACAAAAAATTAGCTTTTAAATGTCCTTCTTCTGTTTATAAAAATTCCACTATATGGTGCTAACTTTGCTGATTGATTGACTCATTCAAAGTGGCTGAAGCATCCCGTCTTTTCAACATGAAAAATACCTCAGTAAGAATATGCTGTGGAATAACTGATTAAATAACTGCCGACTGATTGACGATTACATTACTTTCTCTTTGTATATGACTTTTAGCAGAGTAAAAAGCAGAGTGAACCAAATTATAAGAGTTGGAAATTAATCTTAAAATTCATTAGAAATTATTTTTTCAAAAACATTTTTTTGTCTGCGCATTTATTTATACTAGTTCGTTGAGGGTATCGGTTGTATTTAATTTCAATTAAATCATTTGCAAGGGACGGGGGGTTCAAATAAAATGGTACGAAACGTCGTAACAACATAACCGTTAATTTGCCTATGCTGCTATGGGAGAACGCAGCGAGGCATCTAGGGATGCGATTGCAGGCTCTTAGAAAGAGCACCGTCGAATTGACGCGGCTTTTAGTTTAGTTTAGTTGTTATATTAACGTCCGGTTGTAAAGCAACACTAGGGCTATTTTGGGGCGGACCTCGTAATTTGGAACCGCGGTCAGATGACGAGGACGACACCTGAGCTGGCACCCCCCTCTCCACGCCACACCACACCAGCGGGAGGACATTTGGCATGACAGATTTAACGTGCAACAGACCCCCTTACACGACGGTTCTTCGGTGGAAGAATTGACGCGGCAGGTTCGCTACTTGTTGAATTCCTCGAGCACAGAAGAACCATTAACTCTGATGTGAACTGTGAGGCACTCCAAAGACTACGCAGCCTATCAAGAACAAAAGACCTGGGCTATTCACAAAGGGTGTGGTTCTGCTCCATGATAACGCGCGTCCATACGTCTCCAGGGTCACACACGCGGAACTGGCCAAGTTCAAGTGGGAGCAGCTCGACCATAAGCCCTACAGCCCGGACATGTCATCCTGCGATTTTCATGTGTTTGGTCACCTGAAAAAACATCTGAAAAGGGAGCGCTTAACTCGGACGGCGAACTCACGGACGCTATGAAGAATTGGGTCTCGTCACGGCCACAAGAATTCTAACAAGGAATCCTTCGGCTCTTTAATCAATGGGATCGTTGTGCTCAGGCCTATGGTGTATACTTTGAATAAAGTCATTTATACCGACAGTGTCGTTTCGTACCTTTTCATTTGAACACCTCTTGCATAAGAGTTGGAAATTAATCTTAAAATTCATTAAAAATTATTTTTTCAAAAACAACTTTTTTGTCTGTATATTTATTGATACAAGTTCGTTGAAACTGGAAATTAAACGAAAGAATATTTTTAAAATATACCGAAATACAGTAAAAATTTACAAATTGATAACATTGGTATTAAATTGATTTTTTAAATTTTAAAATGAAGTAAAATTTAGTTTTGTACAATAATATTTTCAGAAGAGATTGCGAGAAAACAGCAAAATTTTGTTTTATTTTTAATTAATTAAAAATCTAATTAATATTTTTTTAAACACTCACCGAAGTGCACATTCTCAACTTCCAGGAGATATACGTGCCAAATTTGAAAGTTGGCGCCAAAACGCACACGATTTTATTATATATATATATATATATATATATATATATATATATATATATATAGAGAGAGAGAGAGAGAGAGAGAGAGAGAGAGAGAGAGAGAATACTTTTCCAGTGCTTTTATACTGTCAGATTTTGATAGAGATTTTCTACACGTGTCGAATTTAGGTAATCAAGTTAGAGTGATCTTTTAGAGGAATGTGCTAGGCTTGCCATTTTTTATCCCTTCACTCGTATCGTGTGAAAGTGCATTTTCACAACACATCTGTAACACTTACTAAAGAATTAAACATTTCAAGATATAGTTTGCAGTAAAAATTAACATAATCAGCTTTTGTTAACTTCATAGCAACACGTTCATAAAAGCTAACTTTTCCCATGCAAACACAACGTGCCCGTGTCAGTTAAATCTTGATTTTATTTTATGTGGAATAAGGTTTTCGAAAATATACTTAAAATATTCATGAAAAAATTGATTAAAAATAGAAAATGGATATGTTAAAGAATTAGTATCGTTCAAAAAAAATTTTTTTTAATTAGAATTTTTTTTTTAAATTTTAAAGTGATGTCAAGCTCTTTTTGGATTGTGAGATTGTGAAATGTTACAGTGAAAAAACGCCAGAATTTCGTATTATTTTGAATTAAAATAATAATTAATGTTTTAAAAAATCCTTCTAATTTTTCACATTTCCATACTCCTAAATATATATGTTCCAAATTTGGTAGATGTAGGTCAAACAATCTGACTTGTAGAGCACACACACACACACATACACACACACACGCGCGCGCGCGCGCACGCACGCACACGCACACACACCCACACATTCTTCTTCATTATCAATATAGATTAAATATTAAAATTTTCTCAAAGACATATATACAAAAATAAAAAAGAATCTCTGCCCTTCTTACAACTAATTTTTCCCAACATTTTACAGAAATGATGTTAAACTTAAAGAAGAAGTGATGTTAAACTTAAAATACTAAATTTCATCATTATCATCAATGCGCTTATGGCTTATTGCACTCAGAAACAATTTAAATCATAAATATAATTTTAAAAAAATGGTTTTTTTTTTTTTTTTTTTTTTTTTTGACAATTGGAACATTTTCTGGCTTTATACTTAGTGCAAGTGAAAGTCCCAAAGGAAATACAGAACAACGTGATATTCAATAACAAAGACACTTATATTGTTGGAAACAGTGCCGTCTCCTATAATATAATATTTGTTATAATTGTTGATAACAGCAAGATTTAACAAAATAGTGCATTGTTGAAAATTTATTGTTTGTCGTAGAAAACATAAAACTAAACAGAATGTAAAAATACATTTGATCAAAGCGCAACTTAATCTGAAATCTATAAATAAAAACTCATTTGACATAATATTTTGGAACTTTAACTGACAAAAATGGAAACAAAATTATTGGAAATACTTATCCTGGTCACGTGGCTCTGGTTTGGAGTTAGAATAACATTTTTTTTTCGTATTGGGACATCATTTACTTTTGGCCAACAATAAAATATTTGGATACCCCTTTGGAAGAGAGCATCAAAAAAGAAAAAAATTCTTCAAAATCTCAAGCTAAAATCTCAGAAGAACCATCAATACCCATTCCAGCAGATGATAAAAAAGGACATTTTTCAGCTACGTTTCAAGCATATTATCCAATAGATTATAAATCAATACCTATCGAAAAACTCATGGACAGAGAAATAATAAAATTCGTTGAATCATTCCGCAGTAATTGAAATTTAAAAAAACTGACAAAAAAACCCTTGAAAGCAATAGAAAAAGAAGAGAAATTATATCAACTGGGAATACACCAAAATTCAAAGAACTGCCTTGTCAAACTCAAAATTCTTCAGTATTGAACCATTTAAGAAGACTACAAATTTTAAAAGCAAGGAACCCTCCAAAAAAATAAATAATAATGATGGAAAAAGCAAAAAAAAAAAAAAAAAAAAACGAAAAATGAATCCCAGAAAAAGTTAAAAAAAATAAATAAATAAACCACAAAGCATAAAGAAAAATATTTTAAGAAGTCCATGCAGCCTATGCCTATCTAAATTCAAAATATTATTGAATCAAGATCAGATTCCACATCTCACATATACCTATGCAAAATTTAAAAAAAAAAAACCCGCAAAAAATAGACCGAAATCAATTATTAGCAACAGTTCAGAAGAAATCTGAAGCCATCCTAACTTGTCACCAGAGCGATGTGTTCAGCCCAAAAAATTAAAAAAAAAATTATTATGATAGAATAATATCTATTTTGTATCTAATTCAAATATTTTTTTTTTTATCCTTCTAAATTTTTAATTTTTTTTTTCTTTTGTCTGTGATACATTTTGACTGATATTTGTTTACTGTGATATATTTTTACTGTGATATTTATAAGCCTATCTGTGATATATTTTGACTGTGATATTTTTTAGACTGTAATATATATAAGCGTATCTGTGATATTTATAAGCATATCTGTGATATTTTGTCTGCTAATAAGCCTGTCTGTGATATTTTGTCTGTAATAATAAGCATATCTGTGATATTTATTTATGAGCTTTGTTTTCTGTGATATGTATATAATTTTTTGTTTTATTATGTTGTAAAATATTTAAGTGTATATAATTATATTAAAAATATTTAAAACTTAAAAAAATTGCAAAAAAAATTAAAATATCAAATATACGTACAAAAAAATTTAAAACTTAAAATGTCTATAAAACGATTTAATGTACGTTTTTAACGTATTCATTGTACTGTTGGTATGTAATAAATACATATAAAAAATACGAGCTTCTCGATTATTTAGTGTTTATACAATTATTTCATTTATATTGTGTTTGAAAAATACGAAGACTTCATGCAGTAATAAATTAATCAAATATATCATATTGATACGTATATCAGAAGAATTTAAATAATTTTATACCAAAATTAAGATTGGTAGCTACCATTGTCCAAAATTCATTTATTAAATAGATTTTTATTCATAGCTTATATCGTCTGTCGAATTTTTTAGAAGTGTATCTTAACTTATAGCATAAAATAATATAATGCTTTAAACCAAATTAGAAATAAATAATAAGTTAAATATAAAAATGGAACCAAAAAGAAAGAAATGATGAATCTGGCCTGAAGACGTTTTAAGGATCACCTTCAGGCAAGAATTCTAACCAGGGTTTTTTTTCTGTGAAGTGTCTGACTTCCGTCCCAAAATATTAATTCTTCGCGTCCAACTAAGAAATGGTATCATAAAATCAAAGACAATAAATTACACAATAATAAGCAAAATAGTATTTCAAAATTTTTAATCTAAGCCAGACCAAAGTAAAAATGAATCAAACCAAACTACAAAAGACCACTTAATCATAAAACAATTAAACATCAATAGAATATAAAAGCAAAGAACAAACCAGTTGAAAGTAAAAATTCCAAAAACTTTGTGAAGAAAATAATTATATCAGTGCAAACACCCAATGTTAAACTAAATTTCAATTTTCCCGCGTTTAAAGCTGCATATACCTATAAGCTTGATCAAAGTGCCTCGACATCATAAAAAATAAATTGAATGATCTCAGCGCCATCGATCTAGTTAAAAAAAACTCAAAATGAATAAACTTGAAAGCATATCTTTAGTTATGATAAAATAGAATATGTTCAAAAAATAGATAACCCGTCTCTTTAAAAACTTCTATATAACAAACGTTTTTGAGAAAATCATTAGAAGTTAAGTTTTTAACGAAATTGTTTGTTGCTTCAATATAAGAAATTTCCTTATTGCAGTTTTTTTAATCCTGTTAAATTGTAAGAAAATCAAATTTATGAAAACTTTAGAGTTTAAATTAGAATGGTAATTACTATGTTTTTCCACTAAAAATTTCTGTTTTTACGTCCTGATAGGTAGCTTTGTGTTGATTTTCGTTCGTTTCAGTTAAACTTAAATCTTTTGGCTAACAATTATTAACATGAGCATTAAGAAAAATGTTTAAGAAAAGTTATTAACAAGAGCATTAAGAAATTAGCATGTTTAAGAAAATTAAGTCCTCAATATATCTCCAACCGTTTATTAAATTAAGTTTAATTATTTTTTTTTCACATACTAATGCAGAAAAATATTGGCTAAAGAACTTGAAAAAGCTGTTCCCATTGGAATTTTCTTTACTTGTTTATAAAAACTTATTGCGTTAAAAACATAATTTTTGGAAATATTAAATTTACATAATTTAAGCCAGTTGTTTTTTTGTCATAATATCCCTGTTTAAATATTCGCCATATATAAAATACAGACGTTTATTATGAGATAGATTTGCGCACAAATTTTCAAAATCGTAAGTATTAAGTTTATTAATACTGTCATTTTTTAAAAAAAATCCAGAACTTATTTGTTACTATTGATTATAAAGGTATTCTCATCTTTAATTTTATTCGGGATAATTTTTAAGTATTTAAAGAAAAGTTTTCTCATGTATTAATTATAACTGCCAGTACTACAAGTTACAAATCTAAATTTCAATGGATTTTTTTTATGAAATTTAACTGTTGGATACAAATAAGGATAGTTTAAAGAGCAATCTTATCTTAATCATCTTTTTTTAGCGAAATCTAACATTCTTTTATCCAATTATTTTTTCCCGGTACTGTAGCGATGTGTTCAGCCCAAAAGTTAAAAAACTATTATGAAAAAAAACGAACTATTATGAATGAATAATATCTATTGCGTATATAATTTAATTATTGTTTTTTTAATTTTTCTAAATATTTTAAAGAATTTTCTTTTACCTGTGATATATTTTTGTCTGTGATATTTTTTTACTGTGATATATTTTTATTGTGATATATTTTTATTGTGATATATTTTTATTGTTATATTTTTTAGTCTGTGATATTTCTAAGCTTATCTGTTGTTCGGTAAATATCATAATCTATTATTTCATTTATTTTTTGTATCTGATGCTGATTGTATTTTTTATATGCTGATGATCAATTGTAAACCTTTTGGAATCTCACAATGTTTGTAAGATATGCTGTTAAGTTGAAAGAATAAACAAGCCGATAGAATTCTAAATTGCTCAGAGTATTATTTTAGTTTTAAGAATTTAAGATGCTCTTCGAGCTATAGTTTGAAGCTTAAGAAAATGAGTAGTTTTCTAGAAAGCATGCAAAATTGTGGAGACCCGGACGTGATTGAAGAAAAATGTCAGGAAATTAAACTTTCGTTTTCAATTATGAAAGATCTGATGAAAAGACGTAGTCCAGTCAGGGCGAATTTTACGAAACGTTATAATGCAGTAATAACGGCGTTGAATGAAGAAAATTTAAATCGTGATGATATTGAAATAAAACTTTGTTCTTTAGAAAGAGTTGCTACTAATTTGGCAGAATTTGATGTCAGCGTATGTAAAGCATTAGTAGCTGCTAAATCTGAAGAATATGAAGAAAAGTACGAAAAAATAGAAGAATATCGTGAAAAATTAGATACTGCACAGATTCGTGTAAAAACATATTTAGAAAAACTTTCTATATCTGAAGTGCCGGAATTATTAATATAGAGAAAACTAAATTAAAACTTCCCGAAATAGAATTAATTAAGTTTTGCGGTGAAGTTAAATATTGGCTTAGCTTTTGGAGCCAATTTGGCAGAATTCACGAGGACGTTACCATCGGCGATGAAGAAAAATTTCAATATCTCATACAGAGTACAATAATAGGCAATAGAGCATGGGAAATAGTTGATAGTTATCCGTCAACTGTAAAAAATTATGCTAAAGTTGTTGACAGCCTGAAGGCTAGATTTGACCGTGAAGAACTTCTTGTTGAATACTATGTAAGAGAACTACTTTCATTGGTAGTAAAAAATGCTGTTAATATGAATTTAAAAGTGAATATAATGCAACTCTACGATAAATTGGGATCATATTTAATATCACTGGAGTCTATTGGCGTAACTACGGAAAAATATGCTGCTATTCTTTTCCCGCTAGTGGAATCTTGCATTCCTGAAAATTTATTGAGAGATTTTCTACGAAATCCAGTGAAACATAAAGTGGATGATACAAATTGTTATGGTGATAAATTGCCGCAATTGCTATTATGTCTATGCTATTATGAACGGAAGTTGAAGGGGAAAGAGAGGATTTTGATGGCAAAATCAGGCTTCAATTCCACAGAAATTCGGAGGCAGGGTAAAAAATATCGAGAATTCGAAACTCCTTTTCCCACAACTAATGATTTGGTTTATAAAGCAAAATCTTTGAAATCTTGTTTATTTTGTGGAAAAGTCCATAATTCTCAAGACTGTTTCAAAGCAGAAAAAATATCTTTGGAAGAAAAAAAAAGATATTTTAAAGAAGAATAGGGCCTGCTTTACCTGTTTAAAGGTTTCACACGTTTCTAGAAAATGTAAATCTAGTGTTCAATGTATGCTTTGTCAGCGAAGACACTGGACAATTATGTGTCCTGAAAAGTTCAATAACGCCAAACCTAACGCCGCAGAATGTATCAGCACTGATGGAAGTATAGTGTTATCAAATCAAAGCGAACCGGAAATTCTTTTGCAAACACTTTTAGTATTAATTGAGACGCGTGGAATAAGCAAAGTAGTAAGGATCGATACAGGATCGCAAAGATCATATATTTTGAAGTCTACCATTAATCAAATGAAAATAAGCTCAGAACGAAGCCAAAATTTAACGCATGTAATATTTGGCGGCGCTAGTTCCAAGAAGAAGCATAATTGTTATGAACTGTCAGTGAGCAATTTGAAGAAAAATTTTTCTTGAAAGATACAAGTTTTGGATCAGGGTATTATACCTAGCATACAAAAGGATCCATGGGTCAAGGAGCTACAGAATAAAGGTATCCAATTCACTGATGTTGGGAAAAGCACGATGCCTATAGAGTTGTTGATAGGAGCTGATTATGCTGGAAATCTCTTCACAGGAAATATATTTATCTTGTCATCTGGTTTGATTGCTGTCGAAACCTATTTGGGTTGGAGTGTAGTGGGAAAAACCAAAAGCTGTTTTCAACAAAAACTCCTCTATATCTTTTTTTATTCAAAGTAATAACATTTCAGACCTGTGAAGACTAGAAACTCTATGTATAATGAACCCATGTGAGACTGATAATTCAAAAGACTTTGAAAGTAAAGCTTTTGATTATTTTTCCAGAAATGTAAAAATTGACGAAGATGGACGATATGAGGTCAAGCTTCTCTGGTTGCGCAGTAAAGATGAACTACCTACAAATAGAGACATTACTGTGAAAAGGCTCGTTTCTACTAGCATGAAGTTGTTAAAGGGCAATCAATTCGAGTATTATGATGTTGTCTTCGAAGAGTGGAAGAAAGAAGGTATTATAGAAGATTTTGATGAGGGTCCTGTTCACTACCTATCTCATGGAGGAGTATTTAAGAATGATTCCACTTCCAAAGTGCGGCCAGTTTTTGACGCTTCATGCAAGTCAAGAGGTAATCTCACATGGAATGATTGTTTCATGAAAGGTCCAAATTTTATAGAGGCGATACCTTCAGTACTTATGAGATTTTGGGAGAAAACTTTTGGTGTTGTATCAGACATCAAAAAAGAGTTTCTTTAAATATCTGTTGCTAAAGAAGATAGAAAATACTTGAAATATCTGTGGTGGAAGAATGAGAGCATAGATGAGACTAAAGTTTATCAGCATGCCAGAGTCGTTTTTGGCCTGAATTGCAGCCCCTTTCTGTTAAGTGCTGTCATCCACCATCATTTGGACCAGTATTTGTCTTCTCTTTATCATGATACTGCTGTGAAGTTAAAGAACTCATTTTATGTCGACAATTGGCCTTTGTAGATTCAGAGCAGGAACTGCAACGCTTTATTGAAGATTCAATAAAGCTTATGGCACAAGTCAAGTTTGACCTTAGAAGTTGGGAATTCACAGGAGAGGCAATTTCATTAAAATATCCCAAACCAACTTCTGTTTTAGGACTTTTGTGGGGAAAATCAGAAGATGTGCTTTTTTGTGATAATTCCTTACTGGAAATGCCTCCCGATACAATTACTAGACGTGTGATTTTATCTTATGCCAATAGAGATTTTCACCAGATTGGTTTTACTTGTCCAGTCTCTTTACAACCTAAAATATTATTGCAAGAGAGTTGGCGATTGAAAAAAAGCTGGTATTCGGAAGCTGTCAAATATAGACGACTGGAGACATGCTCCGGGACCATTAAACCCCGCCGATTTTCCCTCTCGTGGATACTCCGTTTTGAAGCTTCTGAGTTCTAAATGTTGGGAGGGACCTAAATAATGTGACGTGAGTTCTCCCTTACGTGAGGATTTGTGGCCAGAATCAAATCACCATGTTAATGAAGAGATTGTCTCTGTAGAAAAATGTGGCAAATCAATTAGTCTTGTAATCAACTCTCCTGTTACTGCAAGTCTTTTCTCTCGGTTTTCCAGCTACGCCAAAATCATTAACATTTTGGGTTGGATTTCAATATTTCAGAATAATTCTAAGACCGAAAAGAAATGCAGAAAAGAAGGATGTTTGACTCCATCTAAAATAAATGAAGCAGGAAAAAGGATTATTAGGTTGATTCAAGAAGAGTCTTTCACAGAAGAATCAGTTAGAGGTTTGAAGACTCTCAATGTCTTTAAAGATGAGGAGAGTATTTTAAGGATTAAAATAAAATTAACTGAGAAGAACGACTTGCGAAATTTTAGATACCCCATTCTTCTTTCTGGAAGACATAGATTAGTAGAGCTTCTTGTCAGAGAGACTCATATGGAAAACTTTCATGCTAGAGTGCAAATTCTATTATCAAAATTGCGAGAAAATTTCTGGATTATAAATGGAAGAAGAACCACTCGTAGAGAAATTAACAAATTCTTAAGATGCAAGAGATACAATTCCAGGAACATAGAGACCCAACTTATCAGTTTGTCTCAGGACAGAGTAAAAGAATCAACTACGTTTGAAGTGAGCAACGTAAATTTAGCTGGACCACTTACGCTTAAGGGAGGTGAAAAATGTTGGATAGTTCTTTTCACATGTGCAGTGTATCGAGCAATACACCTCGAGCTGACACTGTCGTTACTAGATCCTTCCTCCTTTGCCTTCGGCGGTTCATAGCCAGACGAGGCCGACCAAAAGTTATTTAGAGCGATAGTGGCACTAACTTTGTAGGCGCTAGAAATTTTCTGCAAAAACTGGATTGGGATGTGATCGGAAGAGAAACTTCTATCCCAAGAATAACATGGAAATTCATACCACCCTCTGCACCCTGGTGGGGTGGGTTTTGAGAACGGATTGTACAAATGGTGAAAAAACTTCTTAGATATGTTTTAGGGAATGCCTGCTTGTACTATGAGGAGTTAGTTACTATCTTATGTTATTGTGAGACGGTCATTAACTCCAGACCTCTTACATACTTATCCGAAGATCCCAATGACCTCATTCCGCCCACTCCATCAATGTTTATACAAGATATTCCGACGGTGGGAGTGCCCGATTTAGATAAACTCGATACTACTGATGTTAACAGGCGTCTGAAATATCGACTAAATCTTAGACACCACTTTAGAAACAGATTTCGCTGTGAATATTTAGGAATATTATTACAACCACGGAAGAAAAGCTATTATTATGAAGTAAAACCTGGAGAAATTGGCTTAATTGAAGATGATTCAAAGAAAAGATTAATGTGGCCAATGGCTAAAGTTCTTGAGGTTTATCCAGGTAAGGATAAAAACGTTAGAGTAGTGCGATTTAAAACACCAAGCAGTGAGATTGCAACATAGGGTCAGTAGATGTACGGTCATTTATCTCGCTAATTAAATTAGGTCGCATTTAGTAATTTGAAAATGTATACTATAAAGTGTTTAATATTGTTTGATCTATCCATGGCAATGTTGTTAGATCTAATCATGTCCATACCAAGGAAATATCCATGTAAGTGCCAAAAAAAAAAATTAACAAGAGAAAAAAGAAGAAAAGTTAAATTTTAAGAAATTATGAGTAGACCTGCCTTCTTGTCTCTGAAGTAATTCTGACAATGGAGTTTCTTTGGCTTTAGAAATTACAATTCAAAATTCAACTGAACAAATTACACAATTTTACAATAAAAATGTAGGAACTGAAATTCGTTAAAGAACTGTATGTTTATACAAATATGAGAGAATCAGAAAATAACGACGAAAATGATAAAATAGATATGGTCAAGTGAATATAAGTGATTCAGGTTTATGACCAAATATTATAACAGATAAGTTTAGAATGTTTTGTGTTAAAACCGAACCTGTACAACAGAAAAGAGTTTTTGTTAAAATCTATGAAGGTAAACCATTTTTCACTACATACTGCTTTAAAAAATGTCAAATGATGAAACTCAGCTTCGCAACTTGTTAATTTATTTAAAAACACAAAACTTCATATTTTGTTTTTGTTGTATACTACTTTCCAAAAGAAGAGGAAATTAAAAATCTACACGATTTATAGGCGGCTAGAATAACTGGAGAAAGTTGCTAACTATAATTCAAGATCATGAGAGTCCTATTTGTTACTTTAATTCGTTTATTGCTTGGAAAGAATTACTAAAGCGACTAAATTTATGTTCGACTATTGATAAAACAAATCAAGTTACTATAAATAAGGAAATGGAACGACTTTAATTACTATTTCTTAAAATTATAGTTTTAATTCTACACTGGTGTTCAAAACTTAAACAACAGGTGTTTTTATTGCCATAATTCCACGAGAAATCATCTAATAGACATAAAGTTCAGAATTGAGAGACAGCAGTTTGTACTTAAACGATGACGAAAGTACAGTAGCGTAAAAATGAATACAATGCATATATAATGGAATCAAACAAAAAACAGGCTTTATTGAACTCATAGTATCTCTACATAGTAACTCTCATAGTCCAAGAGGAAGAACAATAAGCAGATGTTCCTTAGAATGGTATATGCCCTCCCCTAACTACAATGTTTGCTTCGCCTCACCCATACTCAGCACCAGATTCTCCAACAATTCTTGAGGTCAGAGTACCCATTCCTCAATTAGCATCTGTTTCAGTTCTTGGGTGTTCTCCGGAAGATGTAATCGTGCCGCAAGGCTTCTCCCCAAAGCATACCACACATGTTCTATGGGATTTAAATCAGGAGAGAATGCTGGGTAATCCATTCGTGTTATATCTTCACTTTCCAGTAGTTGCTGAACATCAGCAGTCAGGTGTGGCCGTGCATTGTCATCCATAAAAACGAATCTGTTCCGATAGCAACTCGGAACAGATGCACATGGGGAAGGATCACCTCCTAACAGTAGCAATATCCGATTACAGAACTTCTGTCGAAAACGTGGAGTTCAGTTCGCTCGTTCAGCATAATGCCTCCCTGACGACAACTCCAGGACCACCCGGTCTCTTTCCGTAATGTTCTGTGATGAAACCGTGTCCCGACCTTTTTTTAAATCAACTAACGTTGAGAATCACTTGTAGCACTGAAACTACTCTCATCCGTAAAGAGATGAGATGTCCAGTTTTGGGGTTCCTTACACCACTCTAAACGGTCCCATTGATTTGCAACTTTCAAAGGGATGCAGCGTTCAGGAGAGTGGGCGAATAGGCCACTTTTGTGAAGGCGTCTGGTCACAGTAAAAGCGACACTTGTCGCCCTATTGCTGTACACAGTTGCTGAGAAGTAGCCTTTCTGACTGGTATCGGGCTCTTTTCGCCTGCAGGACGATATATCTGTCATCCACTGCAATTGTTTTCCTAGGGAGGCCACCAACAACATTTCCTAAGGAGGCCACCAACAACAGTTTGGAAGCCGAACGACACGAAGGCCAAGTCCGCGAAACGACACTTTTGTTGATTCCGAATTCTTCAGCTATACTGGTCAAACTGCACCCCTTCTCCAGCTTTCTGATTATTCTTCCATGTGTGAAGTCGTCCAGGTGTTTTCTTCTAGCCATATTTAACGAAAAAGCTCACTTGCACATGCAGCGAATGTCTTTAATTGCGCCTCCGTTCTTCCTTTCCTTGTAGTCTTGAGCTGCGCGCGTCGACTGTAAGCGTTTTGCGTACACTCACGTCACCTATGATGTTTTTTTCCTTGCATATGCATCACCTTTCTACTGAAATGTGTGTTCATTGTACTGATCACAATAACCCCTTTTCTGCAATTTCATGGCTACCTGCTTAAAATTTATATTGTGCTTAAGTTTGGCACACCAGTGTATTTTTAGCGTGTGTCTTCCACTTCTGGGAACCCATGAAATAATAGGAATGTCTAATAATGGAAATTTCTCGAACAATAGAATTGTGCATCATTTAGCTCATGGATCACTAGAACATTTCTGCGTTAGAAAATTATAGACATACACGAAATTAAAAACTATACAAAAACCTATTCTATAATACCTAGATATTTCCAATAAGGATCAGTCATTATTAAGTAGGTAAATTTTGAAGATAAAAGATGAACTATAGATGAGTTGTTTATAGGGTTTATTGAAATAACCGATGTAACTGGAGAAAGAGTAGCAAAGATTGTATTGAAAATATTAACATAATTTGATTTAGATCATAGGTTCCCAAACTGGTCCAGGTGGACCCCCAGGGGTCCATAGGAAACCACACGGGGATCCACGTAGATGTGAAAAGAAAACAGGGTTCACAAGTTGTAAGTGGGGATCCACTAAAAATTCTGGTTTTCATAATAAAGAACAAAATTTTTGGCTTGGATTTACCTATCAAAGTAGGCAGATAGCATAATTCACTAGGTAGGTACTCAAAAAATATTCGAGACTCAGTTCGAACACAGAATTGAATAGAACAATAGATAATAGTACAAGTGTACACTACATGTCGAGACTTGCAATGTGCCGCCCGTGCGCCCGCTCGTCCGCGATGCTTGTTTAGACCTGCAAAGGTATGAAATGCTACTTGCGCTGTGCTTGCAATCGACATTAGTATAAATACGAATGCCAAGAACAAAACATTACTCATTTGTGTCCGGGATTTTGAACATAAAAGTGTGACTGTGAGTGAATCGATGTTCACTATTCGAATCAGTGATAGAGTGTCTGGAAACTAAAGCACCAGATTTAAAAAAAAATCTGATCAAATATAAAGCGGACATTGCGTACTTAACAGATTTGTTCATAAAATTTCAATGACTTTAATTTGCAGTTACAAGTGACAGCCTTAATTTAATAAAAACAAAGGGTGTAAGTTCGACATTTCTTGGTAAATTGAAATTAATGAAGCAAAATATTAGTCAGCGCGAATTCTCCCAGTTTCCGCACTTGTCACAGATAGAATGTCCTGATGAGGATATTCAGACATACGCTCAACAATTAAATATCCTACATGATGACTTCAAAAATAGATTTGAAGATATTCTGACAACGGAAATACCACCATGGATCATAACCCCATTTGATGAAACGGAAGAGGCGAATGTGGTATTACAAGAGGAGCTACTTTAGCTCACCACCAACGAGGAACTGAAGGTGAAATTTAAAAAAAGCTATCAAACATTTTGGCTGCAGGCAGAAATCCCCGAAAAATATCCTGGGCTGTGGGAAAGTGCGAGAAAATTTTTGATAGCGTATCCCTCGTCATATCTTGTCGAAAGAAGTTTTAGTGCCGTTACCAACCTGTTAACAATAAAAAGGAGCAGATTGAACATCACAGAATGGGGAGATTTGAGATTACTTCTTACAAAACTGAAGCCAAATATTGATAATTTGCTGTCAATTCATCAAGTACATTCGTCTCGTTAAAAGTATGACTATTTTTTATTGTAGATTTACATTTCAGAGTTCATTGTTGATTTTTTGTCAATTGCTGATTGTTTGTAATAATAAATGTTTATAATTTTGTATAACCACAGGTATTATTTTAATAAATAGGACACAAGAAAATGGGTTACTTTTTTTTTTCTTGACACCCCCAGTTTAGGGTAATATTTTTTAGGAGTTTTGGGAATACAGTAGAAATGTAGCAGCAGGGGGTCTACCGAAAATAGTAAAACTTTGAAAGTGGTCCACGAGAAAAAAAAATGTTTGGGAACCTCTGATTTAGATACTGTAGAAAAATGAATTGTAGAGGATAGGCACGCGACAACGGTAGCAGCATGGAAGGGGAATTTAAAAGGTGTACAATCTAGAATAATCATTCTAAACCCTCATACAATTTATGTGCTTTGCCTATCACAACCTTTTAATTTATTAATTTGCGATGCCGCTTTCATCATAATATACTGCAATTTTTTTTTCTGGATATTGCAACGTTTATATCACTTATTTTCTGTATCGACAAAAATGTGGAAAATTTTATAAAAATATTTAAATATATCTCTTTAACTATTATGCGACATTCGTTGGGAAGTCAAAATAGATTCTATTAAAGGAGTGTACACACAGTTTCAACAAATTTGTAATGCCCTAGAAGAATTTATTGATGCAAATAGCGACGATACAAGGATATCCGAAGCTAAAAGTCTATTGGATTTGCAGCGGCCAAACAGGCGATAAATGACTGTTTGTTTCGCCATCTGGCGATAAGCATCAATCATACCTATGGAGATGAACTTTGCTCTCCAACGAAAACCAGTGACTCACTTCCTGGCTTCGCCGGCTTGCTCCGAACTTCTGCCTCGTGCTGGTCGATGGATGTACGGCTAATGTATCATGAGCTATATTTGTTAGTTTAATTTATAATTAAAATTTATTTTTGTTATCTACATGGCTGGCAGTTTTCATTAATTAGAAATGTTTTAATACTTTAATTTAAAGTAAATTTGGCAATGCATGTTAAGCCACGCACCAAAGATTCAATACCAGAAAGGCCATTTATCTTATGTTTAATAATATGGTTTATAGCATTGTTCAAAATTAACACTATCAATAAACTAATTCAAGAAAAATTAATTGTTCTCGATTGATTTAATTTAATCTACCCAATAAAATTAAAACTGAAATCCAAAATTTAAGACATTTTTAGAGAAAGAAAAAGTAATAACTTATAATTTGAATATTTTAGAACGCTTTCGTGAAAAACGAATTCCAAAAAGATTATATTCCGAAATAGCAGAAAATGAAGTTATAGAAACCCCGATAGAGGAATTTAGATATTATTTTTTAACACAGTAATTGACGCTGTAATTGTACAGATAGAAAATAGATTTAAAAGTATTTTAAATCCATCACTGATTAAAAAAAAAAGAACTCTAGAAAAAAAGGAATAAAATGAATGTCACCAAAACTTCCTAAAGTTTTATAACAACGATATAAATGAAAACCTAATCAAAGAAATTAATTTCCTACGGGATTAGATTTAGAATGAAAGGGATGTAAATAACGCACAAGACATACTGTAATACTCACTAAATAATAAATATAATATATTATTTCTAAATGTATTAACTGCCTTAAAACTTTTCTTTACGTTGCTAGTTACTATAACAAGTGCTGAACTGTCTTTCAGCAAATTAAAATCAACAAAGAAAGGCCTTCTGTCAAGCAAAGCACAGAAGCTTCGGTACAAAACGCTTAAATGCACTTGCTATATAAAACATCGAAAAAGAAATTTATATTTTTCTGATGTAATTAATAGCAAAAACAAAAATCATGCATTCAATAAACATGCAATAGTAATATATATATATATATATATATATATATATATATATATATATATGGTTCCTTGTACCCAGGCCCCTTTATAAAGAAGACTGTCTCTGATTCTCGAATCAAGATGGCAAGTCTATAAAAGAATACTGTATATTATATATTATCAAAGAAGTTGTAATAATCTATATATAAATACTCTATATATTATATATAAAATATTAATGTTTCTTTTAATTCCAAAAAAAAATAATTAACTAAAATCTTATAATATATTCTAACTTCGCATATAAAATAAAATAAAACAGTGTATAATGTCACAGTTTGACTCAATGCTTTATTTTCAATAATTGATTTTTTTTTTTTTTTTTTACTGAACCAAATCTTACCAAGAAATTTCAGGTCTATATTCTCGACTCCCTTAAAATGTTAAACTATGTTCGTCCCTGGACTTAGGGCATTCTGAAATGTGGAGATTGATCAAAATATCAAGTTGATTGACGATTACAATAGTTTCTCTTAGTTCTTATTTATATTTCGTATACCATTAAATTTTAAAAATTTAAAGAAGTAAACTGAATGCACATTTCGTATGTATAAAATAGTAACAACTCTATCTGATTCAATCTGATGAAAAAAATATTTTTTATTAAGCAGCAAGAAAGAGAGTAGATATAACACTATTATTTTTCATTTTCCATTCCCCTCTTATAACTGATTCTTCCAGTTTTAATTTTAAAAAAAAATTGTCCTAAAGAAAGCTAGATTTAGCAAGGAAACAGAAGTTGTTTCAAACCCTTTACTGAAAAAAACGCTGTGGTCTTTTTTACCAAGCTATTGCCAAAAGCATGAGTCGGAATTTTGGGCTCCAAGTCGTCTGCAACTACAATTAATCGTGCGTCACGTGATCTGAGCAAGTTCTAAAGAAAAGAATACTGGGCGCGCAGACGAAAACCACCAAAAAGTTCCGTTTTTCTCAGATTCCGAAGGTGATTGATCTTCAGTGCGGTTTGTAGTGATGTAGATAATATTATGCAAGCAGTATTTCCGTTCAATTCGTCACACATTACGCTCCATTCATTTGCTTATAAACTGATTGATGTTGTCCTATGTTTATTCATAATCGAAGTAAACAAACCTTCCGAACATGTGGGCCGGAATCGCATTCTGTTTCATTTTGGTATCCTTCCATGCAATTCTCAAAGTAGATTGCGCACCTCTCCCGCAAGATAAGCTGCCATCCAAAGAAATGGTAAGTTTGCTCCGACTTATTAAAAAAATCCATTGGAAAAGCGCAGTCTGCAGAAGTTTGCATGTTGATATTATAAATCAAATTGGCCTCTTCTAGTAAATCGTCTGTATGATTTTCTCCATCTTACGATGTAATTTATGACTTATTGTTCTTAATTTTAAATTTAAAAAAAGACAAAAGAACAATTAACGGAAAATCATTTATAATGTTTTAAATATAAATATATTAAAACATGTTGCATGAAAAATATTTCTATGTTTCCATTTTTCTTCATATTAAACTTTAGGCAGACGATAATTAATACAAAGAAAAAGAAAAAATAATTATATATTTTCATCTTAAAATACTATTTCCTTTTGCTTCAGAATATGAAATCTTTCTTCTTTTATATGGAAAAAAATTATAGAACATCTTTAATAAATAAATAAACTTGGAGAATTAAAATTTATGAAGCTCACTTTTGAAAAGATTCGTTTCAGTAACGTCATATTATTTAATAGTAACATTAAATTAATAGTATTTTTAAATAAAGCGTTTTTTTGTCCTATAAGATTAGATAGGTATAAAAGTATTTATCATGAGCTAGTTTTCTTAATTAGGGAAATTTCTGGGCCCTTTAATAGTTACGTTGTATTTTAAAATTACAAATGATTTTTTCTTCTGCTTAAAAAATATTTTTTTATTATTTTCCCTAAAGAAAAGCATTAGATTTTTTCAGAATTCTCTTACAGTTATTAGCAAAAAGTCACATTTTAGATAAGATAGTTTATAAATCGTTAGTGGGAAATAATTTAAATTTGATTGAATTACTCAAAGTTATTGATTGTATTTTTAAAAATATTTTTGTATTTTGAGAGAGAAAAATTTATTGCAATAAATTTTCAATAACGATATGTTAAACTATATGTGATCACTTGTTGTTAAATCTGGAATAGTTATATGCAATAAAAGAAAAAGTATTTATGAAAATTTGTTTAGAATAAGCATTAATGTAAGAACAACAATTTTGTCTACTCATATTTTTTCCCATTTGCAGACATAATTTTAGGCTGTTTTCCTATGTCATTCATTTTTGCACGGTATTTTTAATTATCGGGTAGGTGGATTTAAATATTCGATTCCCCGGAGCTTCTGAGATAGTAGATTTTAAGCGAAAAAAATCGATAAATTAATTACAAAAAAGTTATTGCCAGATCATCAATTCATTTAATCTAATATTTTTTAATTTGATGGATTCATTTTTAAATAGGAAACAAAGCTCAGCTCAGTATTTCAGCATCATTTAGTAACAAATAAATGTTCTCAAGCTTTGCATCACAACTTTCAAAAATTATATTTTCAAATTAAATTTCCTAAAATTAAAAAGAAATCTTTTAATAAATTATTTATTATTCTTCAGTTGCTCTTTTGTGCTAACTTAAATATAAAAATATCCTTTTTGGAAGCTAAATTTTAGTCATTTTTTAAAAACCTTCAGTATGGTTCTTTTTCGACAAAATAATCAAAATCTTCACTAAAATCTCATCACACACTTACAGGGTTTTCCCTTCAATACAGAATGAGAAAATATTTTATTGGCTATCTTATCCTGGTTTTAGAATTACCATGATAACCACAATAATGTTTTTTATTTAACGCTTATAACTTTGATGAATGAGTTTCAACCTTGACCTTTTCTCGTTGTCTTGTGGTATTTTTTTGAAGGATTTAATGCTTAGTTAAATTTATTCGTGCTCAATTGAAGAAGAATTTAATAATGAAATTGATTGAGCTACTCGTGGAAGGAGGAACCAGTGGGAATAGTCTTCCAAAAACTTTCTCGCATATTCTCTAATAAATTTGTCAAGTCAGAGAACGTCTTCGTGATTACTGTACGCCAGTGCTTTATATGGCACTGGTGTACAACAATTACATTTTTTTAACCTTATAAAAAACGCAGTAACAAATTTAAACCAGAGGGAGTGATTTCCCCCAAACTTTCTCGCATACTCTCAAACAAAAGTGTTGCCATGCAAAAAGTATTGGTTCTCGAGTAAGGCAGAAACACCTTACATACCATTGGCGAACAATAGTTACGAAATATTAACCTTTGGCGTGAATTTAGCGTGTTTACTGAATCTATCGTGTCATCCTTGGCTAGGTTTTGATGATTAATCCTGGCATGTAGTTAATAGTATCCAAAAATTTGAATTAAAATTTTAAATTTTATTGATTTTTGATTTTAGATGCATTTTTTTGCAACTGACTGAAACAAAAATTTGAATTAAATACACCAGATTTGATATAATTAAATCCTTACATTTTTCAGTCATCGCGTTTACATATACATATCGCGTTTACATTGTTTCAAAATACTATCTGTGTCTATATACAGACGTTAAATCGGTGCACCAAATTTTATTCATCTAGCTCTCTTTGTTTTGTAGTTATCATGTTACTTTATATTAAAACAGCTAGACTACAGATTTTCAATTAATATTTCCTAAAATTTTCTAGAAATCTACAAATTTAATATTAATTTTGTATTCCAAATTTCAACCGCCTAACTCAACAGCATTTTTTAGTTATCTTTGTCACAGACAGACAGACAGACATTATTCAAAAATGTGTTTTTGGAACTTGGAGAGTCTAAAACGTGGAGATTCGTCCAAGTCTCGAATTCGATTTAAAAAATTTTTTTTTTTACGATTACTATATTTTCTCTATACTGCGTATACGAGAAAGTAAAGAAAGACGTTATATATCTGAATGTAAGAAATTTTTCGATTACATTATATATTCAATTTCTTTCATCATTCAAAGTAACCACCTTTCTATATGACTTCCTTTTCTAAATTTTTCCATCAATTGGTATGAATAAGAAAAATATTTTCAATATAACGGAACGAAAATAACCCACCAAAAGCGGTTACATGGCTTTCTTCAGATTTTTGGAGTTAAGCAATGATTTAAAAGGTATCCTAATTCCGTTACTGGATATTTTTTAACAGTGATTCGATTTTTACACTTCCAAAAACAATTTTCAAAGATTATTAACAACTTCAACGGTATATGTTCTCACTTTTCTGTGATTAACATCCTTAACAAACACGAGATTTATCTTATTAATATATTGCGCTAGCGGCAAAACCGAGATACGAAAACTTAATTTTTTACAAAAAATAAATAAATAAATAAAAAGTATGAGGTTGAT
Organism: Argiope aurantia; assembly: GCA_026543865.1. Taxonomy (NCBI): domain Eukaryota; kingdom Metazoa; phylum Arthropoda; class Arachnida; order Araneae; family Araneidae; genus Argiope; species Argiope aurantia. The sequence goes on along the minus strand of JAPMOR010054712.1, from coordinate 1,831,012 downwards.
ATTTTAAATTAAGAAATTTGCATCTTTGGTGATTGGCTTATTCCCAGGCAATAATAGCAGTATTTAATTTTGATTAAATTTTTTATCCGTAACATGTTTATAATTTTCACGATAAAATATTTATAAGTATTAAATTGTGACAGATATTAATTCCGTGTAATATTAAAAGCTTACACCTGTTTTACTTATTGTGTACATGAACATTCTTAATCGTGTCGAAGTAAATGGCATAACATCATATTGCCATTAAAAACTTAAGTATTTTGGTGATTAATCTATTTCAAATAGTATGTTGTTTTCCATTGTAATGTAATTCCACGTTTTGATTCTTCATGTAAACGGTCACGTCAAAAAGTAATAAGTAAAATCTTTAGCTTTCAATAATTGAAAAAAATTACATGATTAAATATTTCCCGAAACAATGAAATCGGTTTGAATGTCAGAGCAACTGTGAGATTTATTGTTGAAAATTAATTAAAAATAAACAAATAAAATAAAATTGATATTGCCAAAATTCAAAAAAGATTTTCACAGAAGCTAAATTGATTTCATTAATTACAAAATGTTCTAAACATTAAAACAGTTTTGAAATCAATTTTGTGAAATGGTATTTCCGGGAATTATTCCTGAAAAAACTTCTAAATCTTGCTTAATTTTTTTATTTAATTAAAATACTTAGCAAAATCTTTAAAATGTCTTTCTTAAGTGCAAACTTACTTCTTCCAAAATACATCTGTGCCAAATATGTTAACTCCATGCAAACAGTCTATCTTATTGAGCGCCAACACACACATATTACTAGGGGATAGAAATTTAAAGATATCTAAATACTGATGTAATTTTAAAAAGAAAGGAAATTGAAGGAATATTGAAAGGAAAGGAAAGATTGAAAAGAAATTTATTAATACAGGTAATAATCAGGTACAGTTATTGATGAGTAGTCGCCGAGATATTTGTAATATTTAATTATAGTTAAATCTTTTAGATAGACCTTTATGGTCCATGTTTCCATCCAATCGTCAGACTTTAAAGCCATGTCATTTTAATAATTCTGCATATGTTCTATTCATTGTGCTTATGAACTCTCTAATAATAATAATACAATATAGTATTATTATGTCCAGTTCGTCTAGCTTCTAAATTTTGTGGTATTATCACTTCACTTTTTTATTTGCTTTGTAAATTTAACAACATAAAATTCTGTTTAATTTTTAATTAATTAAAATTTTACAAAAAGTACTCCGAGGTGCATATTCCCACCCTTCAAAGCATATGTGGGTCAAATTTGATTCTCCAGGTCGAACGGTTCTCTCGAGCGCCAACATGAACACACACAGCTTCATTTTTATTATAAGTACAGATGACAAAATGATATAATAATTTTTTTTGGTTAAGGAAGAGCTTTGCATATAAATAATTATTGGAATTCTCGAAAATTTCCATAGTTAGAAACGCGGAGTTCTTTCAACTGTCCTCTTCGGTTTTCATTTGGGTCAATCTCCATTGACAAATATGATAATTATATCTTTAACAATAGTTTAATTTTTTGTAAGTTAAGTGTTTATCTGCTTTGTGATCGACTGTCATTAGAATACCATTAAAAACTTAATTCGTTCTTTTTCGATTATCAGAATTGATTAATTCTTCAACTTCTTCCTTATTTGATGTCGTAGTCTATTGTTTTTGCATTTTCATTTTTTATGACAATGAGACCGATGATCTGAAGCGTATCTTTTAGGAAATGAATTTCTTGCATTAGACGAATTAAATGGAAACAATAAAGATAACAACTATGCACAAAATCGCCTCCTGTGTTCGGCAAAACTTATTATTATATATTATTATAAGATCTAAGCGCATGTACAATCAAATAGTAAGTATCTATAGTACTTTCAAATTAAATGAATACCATCAAATTTGTTGTTAAGAATTAACTAGGGCTTTTAATATAGTATAATGTTTTTAATTGTAATTAATTTTTATTTATTTAATTCAAGCTTCATATTAAAGACGTTCAACAGAATTGGACAAAAATATCTAAAATAATATCTTAGCACGGGAGGTGATGCCATTTCAGGTGTTACCCTCATCATTCGAGCATGGTTCAAATTTACAAGATACATTCCAAAATTGTCCTCCTGTTGCAACAAAACTGGATGTTCATTATAACAAAATTAAGATAAATACAGTAAATGAATATGAATGCCCAGGAAACAAAAACATAAAATGTTATGAAAGACAGATTTTCCAGAATAACAAGGTCGCAAAAGCAGTGTCGTCTGAATTTACTTCGGTATGCCCACTTAACTTTTTTTAATTCATGATATTTTCTTCGATAAATTATTATGGCTATGCTGCATTTATTATTAACTAGCAAACTTTGATGACCATTTGGTTCACCGAGAATGTTGATTGTATTTCACTTCAATTAAATCTCGCGTATATAACATGATCTTCATCATCTCTGCAACGAAATATTTTTAAATATCACATTGTGACAGTTAACTCCGTGTTATTTTAAAGCCTTATACTTGTTGCTGTAAGCGATAATTTATTTTGTTTATTGCATAAATAGTATTTCCGAATAGAATCGAGTACAATGATCTTAAAAACGTAAGTGGCCCCTAGACAGCCGGATTAAATCCTATAGTGGCCTTTAGACAATGCAAACCTTAGGGGTCCTTTTTCCCCCATCCCTAATTTTCTATGCCAAGTATTTTTATGTGTTTTAAACTTCCATAAAAGAACTTTTATAAAACAAATTCTAGTGAATTAGCAAATCATTTCATTACGGGTTCCTTTCCAAAGAGATAAATTCAATATTTCGCATATAAAACAATTCAAACGTTTTTTTCTCATTTCTATAATATTAAACGAAATAGTAAAAAAAAAACTTTTGAACATAGTCACAATACTGTTTAATTATTGACTATGGTATCCAAAAATTTTAAAAGTTTTTAAACAGCAGAATATAAAATTTATAAAGGGTGATTTATTAGGAATATTTGAATTATGTTTTAACATTTAATCGATATTTAATTTTAATTTAAGTCAATTCGGCCCTTGTAGATTAAATGGGATAATATAATTAATATACACCGAACATATCGCAGAAAATATATCGGAATTTCGAAAGACCTCGGTGTTGCAAAACCTTTAGATAGTTACTTACTTTGCCTATTTTATTATTCGGTTTTGGTTGGAGTGCCTTATAAAAGGATTTTTGTAAAATTTTCATTAGTTTCAACAAAAATTAATCAAAAGTTTGAAGTTTCAATCTATTATATTTGAAGTAATTATCACTCAAAAACCATTCTCACTGCCACTTTAAAATTAAAACTAAAGAGAATAGCATTTTCTGTGACAATGATTTTACTTCTGCAAATATTTTTCTAATTTTATTAAACTTTTAGAACTATTTTAAAGTATATTTTGCTACAATAATTTTCATTGTTTTAGTTACTGGAATTATATTCCCGGATATTGCAAATGATATTAAATACTTTTTCTTCTGTGCATGGTATTACTACTTTATTATTTGAAACAAATTTAAAAAATAAAGATATGCAAGTATAGTCTGAGACATTATTATGAACAATGTTTGGGATTTGAGGTACGAATTTCATTTCACTCTTGATACACTAACAGCAATTAAAAGTATCATCTAAATCATGATGATATCTTCCTAATATAACTATTTTTTTCTCATGGAATTCAAAAGAAAAGTAAGACTGTAAAAGCAGTAAATATCAGTTAAAGGCAAGAATTAAAAATCTTTAATAATTAATTAAACTATTTAAATTATTTTAATTAAAAAATTTTTCCTCTTCCCTTGTGTTATTCTGCATTAAAAGTTAACTCTTAAATGCACGAATTTTTATTTTTAATGAATAAAATTTGAAATCAACCCTAGAAATTGATGCATTTAATGGAAAGAATGCAAAACACACACACGCACACGCACACGCGCGCACACACACGCGCGCGCACACACACGCGCGCACACACACACACACACACACACACACACAACGGAATTTTACACCTTAATCTGTTTGAAAATATAGGCATGTGACCAATGCTGTCTTTTTGTACGTCCTTAGACGGCAAAGGATAAGATGGCCCTCTAGGTTTAGTGAACTTAAGAAGAACCGATATTACATATTGATGTATTTTTACATCACAAAATTAAAGCTTCCTTTTTCTTGCATAAATTTATCAGTATATGTAAAAATATAAATATTATTCGTTATTCTTATCTTGTTTCTATCGGAATACAATTTTTCCTGTATGTTTTTATTACTTTTTATATAAATAATTGTAACTCGCAACACCCTACGAAAGGAAATTATACTCGGATAGCGCGCCAACAAGAAAAATTACTACAGATGGAGAAATTAACTATTAAAGATTATAGTTGCTTTCGGAAATGATAAAATAGTTTTTGTAAAATTAAAAATAAAAAAAAACACTATACAAAGGTTGCTGTATAAAGAGATAGAAGTTTTAAATATACGATGCAGATCTACAGGCAGTGCATTTAAGCTCTAAAAGTGCAAAAAATAAACTGAAAAATTGATGATAAAATAATTCGATAGATAAAGAGTTACTTTTTAAATTAAATTTTTCTTTCGTTTTAGGAAAAATTCATGAAACAGTATGGATACATCGAATCAGGTCCGGGTGACGCAGATGCTCTCTATACAGTGGAAGGATTCAAGAAAGCCATTCAGCAGATGCAAAAGTTCGGTGGCCTGCCACAGACTGGTGAACTGGACGAAGCCACGCTCAACTTAACTAAAACACCGCGGTGTGGAGTGCCGGACGTTATTCAGCATCATCGGAGCAAGAGATACGTTATCGGATCAGGCGCATGGAAAAAGAGAAATATTACTTACTTGTGAGTTATCTACATTTTTTTTTCTTTTTTGTATAT
>JAPMOR010054712.1:1807264-1825976 GCA_026543865.1 Argiope aurantia | reverse complement strand
ATATAACAAATTCATAGTTGTTTTATTACATCGTTTTCTTGAGTGCTCATTTTATTTCTGAACAAGAAGTAGAAAGAAGAAGAAAAAAAAAGTGGGAATATCTCCATGAAATTTTCTCTTATACTTTCACAATATAGCATCTCCTTTTCAATTCTCCTTTAAAAGTCTGCATCCTCTGAACGCATCATGAGGTTATGGGCGGGGAAGGAGAAAGCAAACGATTCAAAGTCACGGCAAGATCGCAAGAGTAAGTTTTCGCCAACGCCGACTTCCGCATGTTCTGAGTCAACATATAGTATTTTGTGCTTCATAGTATTTCATTATGTAAAAATTGTTTACCGAATACTGTAATGCTTTTTCTGCGTCTATTATCTGTGTGAATAATAGACCCGATCAAACTCGGAAATGTTTATAAACGCACATATGTATAGCACTGAGATCTTTCTTTTCTTTTATTCAGAAATTATTTTTATTTTGTATTTGGCAATGCATTATTTTTTCCGGTAGTAGATCATCATTTCTTTCTCACTGGTTTTAATGACTAGCTTTAATTTGAGTGCTCCTGGACATTTTGTAGTAATGTGATCACAAATTTTTCATTTCATTTACATTTTTTAATGCTGGAATATAGCAGAGGTTATTGGGCTGAAGTTTGCCAATATTTCTTTTCAGCATTATTTTTATTTTGTATTTGTCGTTATATTTCCATGGAAACGCTGATTTCAGCATTTTCAAAATCGAATTTTATTATTTTTTTATTAATTCCGGCAATAATTAATTTTCTTTTGATTTATTCTGGCAATTATTTTTTTCATTTTATTGTTCAATTAACTATTATAATTTTAATTCATGTTTATATTTAGCAGAATTCATTATTTTATGAAATTCAGCTTTTTTTTTGTTCCGGGATTCTGTTATGTCAGATTTCTTTTTATTAGTAAATCCTGTTTGCATCAAACTGATTTTAATTAGATATAGAAAACTCCTACTGCAAGAGAAAAAATTTTCAATGTTAGTATATATTTATATCTAAGATATATTACTAATAATTAAAAAAATTCTTAAGCTTTCTGCCAAAGTGCATTAGATTTTTTCCCACAACTTTCGTCAATTAATGTATAGAAATCATATCCGAGATACTGATATCAACAACCCATCCAGGCCGGCGCATCTCTAACAATATATAGGCATATAAGCTCATAAACTTTATTTCTAGGTAATAAAATGTTTCACTTCTGTAATGGGTACTTGTAATTAGCATTATTTGTAATTAACATCGGTACTTGTATTAACATTACTTACACCAGCATTACTTTCCCGTAATTACAATTAATTTTTTATAATTTTCTTTCACATTCTGAAATTTATTTGCATGCTCACACCCTCAATAGCTTAGCCAACTGGCCTCCAGAACTGGAACCCCAACTGACTCGCTCCAAACTTGCCAAAGCCCTCGGTCTGTGGTCGGACGTGACGCCCCTTCGTTTCAATCCCCGTGAGAGCATGGACGCCGACCTCATTATAGCGTTCGGCAGAGGACCCCATGGAGACGGGTATGCTTTTGACGGCCCGGGTGGTGTTTTGGCCCACGCCTTCTTCCCTTATGAGCATGGGTCATTCGGGGGTGACATTCACTTCGATGACGACGAACACTGGGTTGATGGAGAAACAATGAAAAAAGGTGAGTTTGTGTACTGACTTACTTGATTTTAAAGTGAATTCTAAAATAAGAGACTGGCGCACAAAAAACTATCTACTATCTTTTGCAGAATTATACAGTGCCATTATATAAAAATGATCGCATTTTTATTAATGTAACATTTCGCTGTAGGCTATTGGATTGATACATTTAAAATGATACAAGAACTCAAAGAAAATTTCTTTAGCCACAAATATTGGTCCGATTTCGCTAATTTTTATATTATATGTAAGCTTAAGACCATTAAATGTTATCAATGCTCGCCTGTTCTCCATTGTTCTAAAGTTTTGAAAGATATCGCAAAATTGGCCGAATCCCCCAAGTTTAATAATTTGATCAATTTTGCCTATTTACAGACATTGCAAACTATTCAAAATGCCTTATGCTTATTGATCAATTTTTATTTCAAATAGTACTTTCATTGATTGTGATAAAGTGTAGTTCATCAAAATTGGTTGAAATTATTCGGTTAATACTATTAATGTGATAGATGAACAACTGGAAGCGGAAGGTGGCTAGCAACCATGCTAAATTATAAGTTTTTATTTGTTCTTAACGTTTTATTCATATAGCAATTTTTATGACTCAAAATTTTAAGAAAAATTCTCAATATTGCTGTTTTTAAGAGCGTGAAAGATTTATAAAATTTTAAAAGAAATAGTACTATTTTACGCCATTTTATCGAACCTCGAATCAAAGAATTCAGAATTTTAATTATAGAATTTCATTAATGCTTTAAGTTTCTTTTATCTTTCTTATAAGTTGAGATTTCTTTTCATCCCTTTAATATTCAACTCTAAGAAGACTTATTACTTAATGATAGGTATATTTGTACATAGGTATAACACTGTACAGCAAGGTTTCAATATAAAATCGCAATTTAAATGATATGTTCATAACATATTCAAGAAATACAGGCCTTCAAATGTACAGACACACGTTTCAATTAATTTATTAAATCAAGATGTTACTGTATATGAAAATAATGCGGTGGATTCTTAATTTAGAAACGAACATGGCTGCAAACGATATCTTTTTTAACATTTGTTTAAAATTCATTTCATTTCTATAAAATCAAATTCTTTACATTTAAAATTCAAATGCTAAATTTTCTATATTTTAGCAACATTGAAGGAGCAGAATGTAATATCTACTTAATCTATTTCTGTTCTTTTTCCAGTTAATACAACAGCGCTGGTCTGGAAATGTAGTTAAAAGCACTTCCTTTGTTATCCGTGTATTATCTTTAGAGGCATAATTGATTAACAAGAAATATAAAAGAAGTATATACTATAAATGACTAGTATTCGGGCCAATATTAATGCGACTTAATAAAAAAAGTTAAAGTTTTGCCGAGAAAAGAAGACAAGGTGTGGGGGGGGAGAAGCAATTTCTGATGTTCCCTAGGTTAGGGATATGGGATGAGGATGTGGAGAAATTTGCTTTTTTTCCCCCTAATTTATGCGTCATTTCACCACTCTCACTAAGTGATTTTGTGCATCGATATCTACATAATTGATTAAAGACAAGAAATTCGAACTATTCTGAGTTATTGTGAGAAGCGCTGCTTCACGACATGGCTTGGATTGAAAATGAGTTTTCGCAACCACGCTGCAGTTATAGAATATATATATATATATATATATATATATATTTTAATTCTAATTTCAATTTAATTAATTTCCAAGATTTTATCTTAATTTGGTCCATAATAACGTTATTCTAAAATATTCTCTTATTTCGTGATCCAATTCCACTTTCTCTATTTAGTTAATTCAAGAGAAGCTTGATAAAATTGCTGAATCGACTAAACGCCAATACTTACACACGCTCGGCGTGAAGGGGTAAAAAACTGTCCAGTAAGCACATTCTTTTTAAAAGATATCCCTGTGTTTCCTTTACATGTGATTGGCATGCGTCAGAAATCAGAATCTTAATAATATATTAGCACTATAAAATAATATTTTCCCTATCCATATCTCATGTTATATAAGAGGAGGGATAATTTATTTCTCGCTGCTTCTTCCCATCTTCTGTTTTTGCAACGCGCTGTGGCGGACGCACAATCTCCGCGTCTTTGCTTGTAAATAATAATGCTTTCCCGATGAATTAAAAAGAACTTAAAAATGTAAAAAGTCTCTTCACTATCTTCAAACACACACTGGTATGCAAAACTTAAGTAACAGGTATGTTTTTTGCCATAACTTCACGAAAAATCATCTGAGACATGAAATTCAGAAATGAGATACAGTATTTTGTTCTGAAAGAATGACGAAAGCATAGTTGCGCAGAAATGAATACAATGCATACAGTATGGAATCAAACAAAAAAAAGGCTTTATTGAACTCATAATATCGTTACACATGACTGTCTGTCCAAGAGGAAGAACAGCAAGCAGATGTTCCTTAGTATGGGATATGCCCTCCCCTTACTGCAATGGTTGCTTCGCACCGTCTCCCCATACTCAGCACCAGATTGTCCAACAGTTCTTGAGGTAAGAGGTGCCATTCCTCAATCAGCATCTGTTTAAGTTGTCGGGTGTTCCCAGGAGGATGTAATCGTGCCGCAAGGCGTCTCCCCAAAGCATCCCACACATGTTCCATCGGATTTAAATCAGGGGAGCACGCCGGCCAAACCATTCGAGTGATATCTTCACATTCCAGGAGTTCATCAACAGCATGAGTCCTGTGTGGCCGTGCATTGTCATCCATAAAAACGAAGTCTGATCCAATGGCCCCTCGAAACAGACGCACATGGGGAAGGATCACCTCCTGACATTAGCGATCTCCAGTTACAGAACCTCTGTCGAAAACGTGGAGATCATTCCTCCCGTTCATCATAATTCCTCCCCAGACGACAACTCCAGGACCACCGAAACGGTCTCTTTCCGTGAGGTTACTGGGATGAAACCGTGTCCCGACCTCTCTCCAAATCAACTGGCGTTGGGAATCGCTTGTAATATCACGGAAAGAGACCGTTTCGGTGGTGCTGGAGTTGTCGTCTGGGGAGGCATTATAATGAACGGGCAGACTGAGCTCCACGTTTTCGACAGAGGTTCTGTAACTGGAGATCGCTATTGTCAGGAGGTGATCCTTCCCCATGTGCGTCTGTTCTGAGGTGCCATTGGATCAGACTTTGTTTTTATGGATGACAATGCACGGCCACATAGGACTGTTGAGGAGCTCCTGGAAAGTGAAGATATCACTCGAATTGTTTGGCTGGCGTGCTCCTCTGATTTAAATCCGATGGAACATGTGTGGGATGCTTTAGGGAGACGCCTTGCGGCACGATTACATCCTCCTGGGAACACCCGACAACTTAAACAGATGCTGATTGAGGAATGGGCACTCTTACCTCAAGAACTGTTGGACAATCTGGTACTGAGTATGGGGAGACGGTGCGAAGCAACCATTGCAGTAAGGGGAGGGCATATCCCATACTAAGGAACATCTGCTTACTGTTCTTCCTCTTGGACAGACAATCATGTGTAACGATACTATGAGTTCAATAAAGCCTTTTTTGTTTGATTCCATACTGTATGCATTGTATTCATTTCTGCGCAACTATGCTTTCGTCATTCTTTCAGAACAAAATGCTGTATCTCATTTCTGAATTTCATGTCTTTCAGATGATTTCTCGTGAATTTATGGCAAAAAACATACCTGTTGCTTAAGTTTTGCACACCAGTGCATATTTTATATATATATATATATATATATATATATATTGCCTCTGCAGAATGCTCCTCTGCAATTAAAGATAGGAATATAACTTAATAAGAAAAAGGAACTGTAAATTTTACAAAGAATAGAAAAACAGCAATTGATGCAAATCTTTCTTTACCAAATATGTCAAATTACTGCTTTTAGAAGTTTTATTGTTTTAGTATGATGTAACTTTATAAGGTTGTATTTAATTGAAATCAATATATGCACCCACCGTATGTCCATATCTGCAATCAATTTTATCTACTTTGCTAATAGATATTAAGATACGCCAATATTCGCGAAAAAATCTCAAACTTACCAAACAAGCGTGTCATAAATTTCGTCTCAATTCACAATTTAATCATTTTCTACTCATTTAAATAATTAACGCATTGAGTTCTAAGATATTCAGCTTGCATTCATTCACAAAATAAACAATAGATAAAAATGCTCTTTTAGTGGCATGTCCTCCAAGTCCATAAACATTAAAACTCCAGATACAATTTGATTGTGCAAGGCAAGTATGTGACTACGTTCGGAATGATTTTTTTTTTGAAAATCGCTCCAAAATAATTATATTTATTAATTTTTGTGTAAAAAAAGATTGATAAAACATGTACGAAACAAAAATAGACCAGTTAAATGACAAAAGGTTTGAAAAAATTGGAAGAATGAATTTTTTTTTATAAAAAATCTTTTAGCTTAAAGGTTTATTAAATGATTTGCTTAAACTTTTGCAGATCGCTAAAAATATATATTATCTAGTTCTTGAACTAAAATCTATACTATATTCCTATCGATTCTTTAAATATTGGGGTTTGACTAATAAATAACACAAAATTTTCAATTCTCTTTTTGTTGCATTGTGAAGCATTGAAACAATTCTAGAATATTTGTAAATAAGTAGATTGCTTATTCTACAATTCAGAAAATCCAGAACATATTGAGAAATTACTATGCCAAATTTGAACAAAAAAATATGCATTAGATTTTAATTTATCAGGTTTTTTGTAAGAAAATTCTACTAAAGATAAGAATTTGAGAAAATAGCTTTTAAAGATATAAAATATCATTAAAACGTATAAAATGCAGTGTTACTTCCTAAAAAATTCACTTAAAAGCAAAATTCAAAAGGTTTCATAAAGAAAACTGCTCAAGTATTAAGAATATTAAATATTTAAAAAAATCTTATTTTTGCAACAACAAAAAATTGTTTTTTTAATGTAGACTAATGTAATTTTTTAATGCATCTTTTAAGGTAGCGCAGTATTTAGTAGCATAATTATAGCACACTATTCAATACTGTAGTTATAATGTACAATTTATTTCTTTTTGTAGAAGACGGAGTCGATTTCTATACGGTGGCGGCCCACGAAATAGGACACAGCCTTGGCCTTGCCCATTCCACAGTCACTACATCCATTATGTTTCCTTACTACAAAGGGTATGATTCATACATGAGGCTCGATTACGATGACATCTACGCCATGTACTCTATGTACGGTGAGCTGTAATTTTTTTTTAATGATTATTAATAGAAAATGCTTAAACTTCCTAGCAAAACATTTTTAGTTAATTGTTTTGAAAATCTTGGACTATTTTTCTAATTTTAGAATTCAAGTAACATTTCAAGCAAAAATAATTATTTTGAATTTATTGAAATAAGAATAGAAATTAAAGGAAATGTTAACTGCTAATGATCTTTAATATTTCCGAATCCGGTAGTTCCTTTTTCTCTCTCTCTCTCTCTCTGAAAGGCATTTGATGATACATATATTTTGAATAAGGAAATGTTATCTTATTTCCTGATCCAGTTCCACCGTCTTTATTTAATTAATTCAACAGAAGTTCTGTAAAAATGCTTAAATCATCTGCTCCCACGTTTCGAGTGAAAGGATAAAAAATTGTCAAGCTAAGCGAATTCGTTTTAAAAGATACCCGGATTTCCCTTGCCTAAATCGACACGTGTAAAGAAATCTCTATCAGTGTCTCATAGTATAAATAACTCGGGGGAAATAATTTCTGGCTCTTTTTCACTCTCTTTCGCTCTTGTGCCGCGCTGTGAACGAACGTGTTCTGTCCGCCCTTCTTGTACATACATTATACCTTCCGGGATGGAATAAAAGCGAAGTTTAAAATTTTCAAAGCGTCTTTTCTCCCTTATGCCACGTCTCTGCTTAAAAAAAATTATGTTTGTTTCCATATATATATATATATATATATACAGAGAGTCTACACAAAATAAATAACTCCATTTACTACATTTTTACATTTTTTAAATTAAAATGCATTTTTTGACAGTATGTCTATCTATCAATCAGTGAACATGAGAACTCAAAAACTCTTCAAACTAGATGGTTGAAATTTAGTATATGGAATTACTATCATATTTGTATTAAATTTTAAACAAAATTCATTCTCAAAATATTTGTCTGGCTGTCTGTTCGTATACAAGTGAACTAGATAACTACAAAATGTAAAGAATTTGGTAAATGAAATTTGGTACACAAATTTTAGCATCTACAACATTAGTTTTTGTACCATATTCATCTAACATTGACTGCCTGTCGGTGTGTATTTTTTGTATGCATGTAAACGCAATAATTTAAATAAATGAAATTCGATATGTTATCCTGTGATTACAGCTGCAGTTATTTTTTAAATTTTGGTGACAATCAGTCTGCAAATGAAAGTGTCCAAAATATATATTCTCGCACTAGATTCAGTTAAAATGCTATTCACACCAAAGATCTATATTTCCTAACTATCGTTCAACAATACTATGCAAGGTATTCGCGACCTTATCCAAGGCACACACTTTTATGGGGAGGAAAGGGGACAAAACCTTTATTGGAGATAATGCAAGAATGTTGCAAGGAGACCATTCCCGTTGGTTTTGTTAAATACTTAAAAGCATTTTTGTACTTAAAATCATTTGCTAATTCGTTTAAATGGAATAGTCATTTAAATATTTTTTTTACAAAATGGTTATTATCAGTTTTTTATTTTATTTTGATATTTACTGTTTTCTTTTTTCTTTATAAAAAAACCGAAATGCTGAAATATAACCTTTTGTTCCATTTAAGAATCAATCAGAAATGCAGTTTCATCATTTTTTTTTATGATTTTTATGTATAAATCTATTTTTTAGTTCTAAATGCCAATTTTGAGGAAGAAACTCAAGCTCCAACTATCGACGAAACCCCTCATTATCCTGACAGGGAAGACGAGACGCCACACTATCCTGATAGGGAAGACGAGACGCCACATTATCCTGACAGGGAAGATGAGACGCCACATTATCCTGACAGGGAAGATGAGATACCACATTATCCCGACAGAGATGGCGAAACACCTCATTATCCGGACAAAGAAGACGAATCACCACATTATCCCGACAAGGATGATGGAGCACCACATTATCCCGAAAAGGAAGATGAGACACCATATTATCCAGATAGAGATAACGGAGCACCACATTATCCCGATAAAGAAGACGAGACACCACATTATCCCAGCAAAAATGACGATTCTGATGAAGATAATGATGAAAACAGAACAGATAGCTCGAATGATAATGATGAAGACTCGGCCACTGAACCGAAACATGAAGATCCTACAGAAACTGGTGGAAATGAGGAGGATGTTAGGACAGTAGACGATGACTTCGCCAAAGATGAGGAGACTGTTTACACAGATTCTGATTGGTTGGATAAGGATGATGGTAAAAGGCATACCACTGTATCAAGTAAGTAGAAATTGATTTTATGAAGAATTAAAATTAATTATAAGATCAAGACCTATATTTGCAATCTGTTGTATGATTCAATTTAGTTTTCAATTCTGAAAGATGATGTTCCATATATTTTTATTTGGAATTCTGGTTTGACTGGTTCCTCTTTTTCTGACCATTAATTCTTTAATGGAGGCTGAAATGTTGAAATATTGTGAATTGTTACTCGTATTATCGTTCCTACATAGCGCATCAATTCTAGAACTGTAGAGTTTTATGATGTAAATTTTATTACCAACTAATTTTCGTCCCAGTACCAAATAAAATCTAGTTTTCCTTTCTCTGTAATCAGCATTAATTTGTCTTCATTTGTTTACAAATTACTGATTTTTAAAATTGCTCAGGACTTTTGAATAGTCTTTTATATCACATATTCTAATAAAGTGAGTCTTATGTAATATATGTCATTCTTTCAGCTACGAAAAAAATTTTCGAAACCACAACACCACTCCCTCCAGTAATCACAACGCCAGGGATCAAGAAAACTACTCCAAAACCCACGAATCTTTGTGAGGGTTCCATTGATGCGGCTTCGTTGTTCAGAGACGAACTGTTTGTGTTCAAAGGCTCTGTAAGTACTTTTGATGTAATTTATATTTGATATACATATAAATGCTAATTATGAACACCTCATATATATGGATAGTGCTGATTCTCGCTACATTGGTGGATACAAAAAGGATAATGTTACTGTCTAGGCCCATTGTCAATGATGGGACGACCACCTCTGTAAGAAGGGTCGGAATAAATGCTGCTCCTAATGGGATTATTGTGCGCCAACCATAGTGCTCAGTATGATGTGTCACGAGACCTCGGTCATTCCGGATGCTATGGTTGCGTGGGAGTTTCTTATCGATTATCTTTGGTATACTTGATGTAAAGAAATGAGAAGCTTCTGATATGATTCTGCTTCCCGTGTGGCCATGTTTAGGAGAATTACCACAACTTCATGATGGATCATACCTCCACCTGGAGAGTTTGCTACAGCCGCTGATGGGCATTAGGAGATAACCATGGTTTTCATCTCCATGTGATGACTTCCATTCAGTTTATCCTAATGTCTAGGAAAGCAGTGATAACACAGATGTGATTATATTTTATAATATAATCTCTCCGGAGAGCATTTCAGATATAAGAAGGAAAAATTATCGCGCAAATAAGCACCTGTTGCACCTTTGGAGAGTACATTAATGAGGATGCTACCTTATTAACGATTGTTCCTACTTCTGTCTTATGAATCGTTGCATAGGCCGCTGATAATACAGGATATTATGCATTGGCCAAAAACCTGAAAATACTGTTCATGGCAACCAAATAATTTAATTTATCCGAGACGCTATGGCAGAACCGAGGATTTATACTTTCTGGTTATATTTAAGATATCCCAAGAACACTTTAGATATGAGGACGGAAAGTTTCCAGATTAATAAGCGTGTTTTCGCTTCTCTTGGGGGTATAGCAATGTTGAAGAGATTGTAATAATTCCTCCTACGAAAGGAGTCTGTACCGAGGCCCATGATAACCATTAGTGGACAGACTACAGTTCTCTTACTGTTGTCATGGGAGCTCAGTTATTCAGTAGCGGCGTTCTGCGGTATGATTGGGATGAATTTTTTATTACCATATTCAAAATACATTCAGTCTTGATTTTATTATTACCATATATTCCTTTCCTGCAATATAATTACAGAAACAAGAAACTGTAATTGCGATTCAAAACTTTTAGATTCTTCTGTTCTTTAGTGTCAATTCCTGTTCTTTGTTTTCTCCAATTCTGCAGTATTAATAAATTAATATAAATAGGGATATACAAAATAAATTTTGATACATATTCAATAAAAAATCAAGGTTATAAATCGAAAAGAATATTTTTTTTTTAAGTCTTAAGGTCTTTCTTTATCCTGAGTTTCAGAATATAATTTTCGTTTCGGCTCAAATTTTCTATTTAATTTACGAAGATCAAATCAGTAACTAAGATAACGATGCGTCTTGATAAATGATATATGAATAAAAGTCAGAACTTTTTTTTACAATAAAACGGCCTCGGTGGTATAAGCTCTCGGTTTTAGTACCAAAGGATGCCAGGGTCAAAGTCTGGCACCAATGATTCGCCACGTTTATGGGTCTGCTGTACATTAAATCTGATGTCGAAAATTAAACGTTGTCCAGCTGTTGTGGCGTGATTATTTAGAGTATGCCATGTAATAAAAGTAGCATTTTGATCCCTTGTAATTTTTAATCCTCTTCAACTATTTGCCAAAGTTACGAGGTCTATCCCGAAGCAATTCTCGTGTTGCCTCAAAACAGGATATAACAAAATTTAACTTCAAATGATGAAAGGTTAACTTTATCAACTCTCCTAATCATCAATATTCTAGCGAATTATTTTCTGTAATTAATTTGTTTCAGTACATGTGGCGACTTCGTGAACGAAATGAAAGAGTTCCAGGATATCCAGTGGATTTCCATGTATTTTTCACTGGAATACCAAGATCTATTCAGTCTATAGATGCTGTATACCAGAGACCTTTTGATTACAATATTCTATTTTTCACAGGTAAGTAACGAAAATATCCTATATCTAATTTTTTTTTTTAAAAACGCATGCAGGACATTTTTTATAGTTTTAGGGGCAGATAAAACATAACAAAAGTAAGAATTTGGGAAAAAGATTATAAATTGTCAAAAGCGAGAGTTTTTTTTTAAAAGCTGTAGAGGCCTATATTTGTTTTCCTAAAACAGGTTATTTAGAAATATTTTTGTGGCAGACCAATGAATTAGAGGCTGTTGGCTCTTGTTATCCGGATTTCAATTGCTTTATTTTCTTTCTCGATGTTTTAAATATATGTGCTTTCGATGTGATCACAGATGTCTTGTGTATTAGCCTCGAAATTGTATCACTCTAATGTTTTGCAGAGTATCAATTAAATTACTAATCTATTGAATTTCCAATTGAAATTTAAATCCATGGAAATTTTCCTTTTGCTTTTCACCATATATGTTGAGTAATATGTCTAAGTCAATTTACCCAAAATATGTTTGCTATGCTAATAACTAACAAATCACACCATCAATCTTCTGGTGAAATTCAGAGAAAAAAATGGTATACCCAAAAGAAAACAATTCTGTAAACTGTTCTTAATTTATGAAAGTACAAAATACTAGAAAAACGATTGAGAAAATACATTTTAAAATGAATTTTTTTTAAATGTTCATTGAAAATTAATAATTGTTTGCTTAAATTTACCTGCCTCAAGTTAAACATCTATTATTTTTTATTATTATTAAATTATTCAAAATATATTAAAAAAGCGTTTTAAATTAAGAAGTCAAGTTGTACAATTCACCAGCTGGTACTTCACAAACGCCTTATTTATTAAACAAAATACGCTTTTGTATTCCATTAGTTTTCATTTGTAATTTATTTTCAAATTATTTAATAATGAAATATATCCTGTCATTGTCATTCAGGAAAAAAAGTAAAAATTTGATGAATAATAGCTCTTGTCATAAATTTGATCAAGTCAATGCTTTTTTGTATAAATTGTAAATCGCATAGTTACAGTTCACTAAAGCGTAACATTTGCTACTTTCACCTAATATAATAATATAGTATTTTAAAATTTTTTTACCGCCGTATAAAATCCTTTTGTGGCAATTATAAAATTTCAAATTTTAAGCCTATGTTGCAGTTACCAGCTTCTCGTTGCTAAGTTTATCTTATTCAAAATTCTTACTCAATCAAGCACTTAAAACGAAACAACAAATACTTCATATCATTTAGAAACATTTCAAGCATTAACGCAATATCGTGCTGGGCCAGAAAGGGGTGTGTCACAAACTCCTCCCATCTTGGGCTTTGGAATCCGACAGCAGCGCCGCTGTATGTATTCAAGTTAGTTGATACCGAGACCTGCTACTGAAAGCACCAACACACGGTCTTCGGATTCAATTGTAAAGCTGAAATTTAAGATGTCTTTAATTCTAAATGTTATTTGTGTTTATTTTATGCGCGTGTAGTGGGAATAAATGTTAAATCTCAAAGAATATGGATTATTTGTGCAAAAGTGATGTTATTTCTCATCTATAGTGAAGGTCCTGGAATATAAAGTAAGCCTAAGTACCTTATTTGAATTAGATATTTTTTCTTCATTTTTGCTGATAAAATGATAGGAAGAGAAGCTTTTATTATATCTAGGCGGCTTAACAAACTGATTACACGGGAGGACTGTTGAATCATTTCAATCTTCATGATGTACCATCCTGCCGCTCATTTAAAGTCAAGTCGTTCCGGAGCCGAATTTGTTTGAACCTCTTCAGCCTTATTGTGAGTTAAGCTGAAGTGAGATGGGCGTCGACGGAATAAAAAGAAAGGATGAGGCGAGAAAGTGGGGAGAGACTTTGGTTTTTGTTCTGTGTGTGATGGCCGGATCCTGAACTCTTAATATTTAGCATTTTTAAATTAGTTTGGTTTTGAAAACCCCGGAGGATTTTAAACTGTTAAACTTGTTTTTCATTTATGTTTAATGTTAATTGTTGTCTATGTCTGTGAATAAATGTCTTGCATGCTTTTAAAACTATGTTTTCCTTCTCAAGACATTATAATGATGATCCTTTATGTTATAATTGTTAACGATCTGATCACATAATACTTCTTTACAAAGAGCAAATAATACCTCCTTACATTTCAAACGAAAAGACCTTGAACTAAATTTCAAATCAACAAGCAAGAAAGCGCTCCTTTTAAATATTTTCAAACCAAAATTAATGCAAACAAAACAAATTTTCAATTTTTTTGCAATTAAAAAAGTACTTTAAGACCTTTTGACTGCAACTGTGCCTTGTAATTGAAGGTAATGGGCATCAATCCCTTTTCCTCACAAAAACAATTTTCAAGTTCAAATTAGGTAAAAAAAAAACATTCAAACAACTTAATACGACCTGATGTGTAGTAACGACTCTTTCTTACAGGCCAGGTGTACTGGATCTTCGACGGTGATCGTTTCACTCGAGATAGCCCTCGTCCGCTGACAGACCTCGGTCTACCCTCTGATCTGGACAAGCTCGACGCCGCCTTCCTTTGGGCCAAAAACGGAAAGACGTACTTCTTCAGAGGAGACCAGTACTGGCGATACGATGACAGGAACAAGAAGATGGAAGGTGGATACCCGCAGAGGATTACGCGATGGAGAGGGCTTGTGCCTGGAATCGATACGGCCTTTACGTGGCGTGACAGTACGTATCTTTCGTTTTCAGACGATGTATTCAGTTCTTTCTTTTCACTATCTGGTATACGAAGTATAGAGAAAGTATTGTAACAGTCAAAAACCTCGAATTCAAGATTTTGATGTTTCAATAACAATCATTATTATTTCACCGGCTTTAAGAAGAGAGAGGGAGAGAGCGAATGAGAGAAACATTGATTAGGGTTGTTATTAAAAATTTTAAATTAGATCCGAAATATGGCTGAAGTGTGGATTGCTGAAATTAATTTAATAAAGAGATTACAAGAAGATGTTTTTGCAACATGATCATCATTTGAAACGGCATTTTGCAGTGTAATTTCCAAATAACGTTGTTAAAAAAATGACCCAGTATTTTTCCAATGCCAAGAAAATATGAATTACAAGAGGACATTTTGACAACTTTGGGACAGCATGTTTTCGATATAACGCGAAATATAAATGAACTGTGATATAGAGTTGATTTCGCCTCATTATACTTATGTCTTTTTTTATTTGCTTTTTTTAACTGTCTAAAGATTTCAAAGAAGATGCATAGTACATAAAGTACAATCCCGAGCATCCGGTCTAATGTGGCGAAAGCGCAGGCCGGATAACAAAAACGCCGGAATAGACCGGAGTTCCATGAAATCATTTTTTTTGCCCACCGATACCAGAAGACAAAGTTTCAACACCCAAAATTCACTGTTATAATATGCATTTCCTCATTTCTTATCAAGCATTCATGGTTTCATTCCACTTCCATTAACTTTTGCAACACACTACTTTTTAATTTCTGTTCGATTTTTTCCCAGTCTCCTACTTTACGTTTCCCAATTCCTAACTTCGAAGCTGTATTTTTTGCTGGTACACCAGAGTCTAGTCGCTGTGTAGAGCGTAATTTCTTCTCCATAGACATTAAAGCATTTTTTTTTGGTTATCACCCATATTTAAATCTTCCCTGTGATACACTTAAAAAAGCATTAAGTATACCCCAAGAAGAATTTACAAATACTGTAAGCACTGTTCAGTTATAATCTAGAATAGCGACAACTGAGGTCCATTACACACTGACGAAACAATGAACAATGAGCAAAACGTTACTCTTTTCCTGTCACAACTTGTATTTTGTATACGACATGAAAAAGGATAGTAGCAGACGCCCTCTTCCAATGCCTTGGCAATGTTGCCATGCAATGCCTTACCTTTCTCATTTAATTACAATAAAGGAAAACTAGGGCCGGATAGTCGCGAACCGGATCTCGGTAGCAAATTTGTATTTTTGTATTTACAAAATAAAAACTACCATGATTATTGATATCGTTATCTGTTTCTTTACTAAATTTACACTTGTTGCATTTCATTTTCAGGAAAGACGTATTTTTTCAAAGATGAATACTTTTGGCGATTTAATAATCAGAATGTGTCAGTGGACACCGGGTTTCCTCAACCCACTGCATCTTTCTGGTTTGGATGCCATGTCTGAGCTGATATGAAAGAAAATGTCCTTGAATTTCGTATCACCTTTCCTCGATAAAGCTATCTCTATTACGAGAAGATCTTTTAAGAAAGGTTTAGTAAAGAAGACATGCAAAATAAGGTGTCAGCTAGAGATATGGTGGAGATCATAAAAACGGAAATGATTAGTTGTGTTATAGCAGCTGCTTTTTATTTTACTTATATGTAATCATTTGTACCTTTTACTTGATTATTTGTACCTTTATAATAAATATCTTTATAGAACTTGCAATAATAATTTATTTTCAAATATATAAAACATAAGTTCAATGGAATCTTCACACCACATCGTTTGTTGGTATGGCCTTACGTTCTTAGAACATCATTTTACATTGGTTTCAATGCATTTCTATTCTTAAAAAGTTAAAAATTAGTTAAGTTAAAAAAATCTATATAGCATTGCAAGCATTCGATATTGTGACTTTAAAAAACCATTAATATTCATATTAAAAGGTGAAAATGCAATGTGCACATATTTAAAATTTCGAATCACAAGGCAAATTTGAACTTTTCCCATGGGAAATTTCCTAAACACCTCTTACAGACTTTCCTTTTCAAAAAGGAAGAAAAGCTACTGCTGTAAAAATAACACTTTAAATTTGAATTTATTAACTAAAATAACCCAAATACTACGATATATGTAAAATTGAGAATTACTTTGTTTTACTTGATGAAAACTCAAGAAAGAAGAAATTATTGTTATCTAAGTTATCCGGTGACTGAACCTGTAAGAACTTCAACAATCTCTTTAATGGATAATGGATAACGATTCTTATTCCTTAATGAAACACAAAATACAAATGAACCATACAAAAAGACAGTACTTGCAAAGACACGCGCGAATAGTAAATCGTTACCAAACAGCACTATAGCTGAAGAAATTGATTCTTGATCAAAAGTATTCAAAGATCGATGCAAAGAGAGAATGTGTGAAGTTTCGATTAGAATCTTCAGTAGAGGTATTGAATTTTCTAAAGAGATTTTGGCTCCTAATACAGATATCGCCAAAAATTCTTACTAAAGCTTTCATTTACATCGCCAAGGACCGGGGTCATTCTTCTATCACCCATAAGCTGTCATTAAAGCATTTGTAATTTCATCTTCCTTATTAGGAGATTAACAGCGTAGAGGAGCAATTCGTAACACTATCTGTTTTTCCTTAAGAAAGGATGTTACATTAAAAATGCTTAAGTACCATTACATGTTGTTCAATTATACAGAAAAAAATAAAAGAAATAAATATACTCAATCGCGCAATTTTAATGATATGGCTGTTAAAATTTGCGCAAAATCTTCTTTGTCACGCAAGGTATAGCTTCAAAATGCAAAATAAGCCATTCCTGCAAAAAATAAATTTAGCTAAAAATGTGGGAAATGGCACACAGTAATTTAGGGAGACAATAGTGCTGTTTTTAGAAATAAATACCTAAAAAATTTAATTAGTTCAAACGTTGAACACTTCAAAAAAAGTTGCACAAAAAAGCCAAGCGACATTGAGCAAATTATTTTATTATTAATAAATGGTGGGATAATAAAGATTTCTAAAATTGAGCAATTGTTTATAGTTTTAAAAGCATTCTCAAATATGCCACTGTCAGAAGTGGATTAAAGGCAAATCTCATTAAGCTCGTTCCAGGGATCCCGAGGCGATACGCAAAATGAAGAATCTTATAGAAATATTTATTTTATCTTATCTTTCACATTTAATTATTTTATATTTAGCATTATATCTCCTTCTGAACTTCATGATTTATCAAATATTGAAAGCAAGAATTTTTTATTCAAAATAATACGCAAAGTAATATTGCTAAGAATGGAGCAATCACTCTTTAAATTATAAAGAAACTTTAACTTCAGTCGATAATGTTTATGGAAACGTATTTGTGATATAGTGGTCCAGAAAAGCAGTCATGCTCTTTAAAAATGTAAAAAAAAGTACTTACTAAATTGAAATATGAAATCTAGTACTCTTTCATATAATATCCATATGATTCTGAAAAAAAAATCGATTTTATTTCGTTTTATTTTTTTAAATGAAAGCGTAAGAAAACAGAGATAAAACGCATCATAAATGCGATCGCACATCGGAATATTTGCAGACAAACTTATAATTAAAATTATCGTCATCACTTTTTTTTTCTTATTTTCACGGTTTTTTTTTTTTTTTTAAAGATTTTAACAATCGTTTGGCTTTAATCTTTGCTTGCTTACTTTTTTATTTTCTATATATTATTTTAAAATGGGTCGTATTTTTTTAAAAAAAGGTATCAAATAGCAGTTGAAAAGTTATTTTTTTATTACACTAATAATAAATCAACTTGTCATATCTGAAAATTGATAAATTCATTCTATTTTAGAGTGCATTATGAGACAAAAGGATTTAAAGAAAATCAAATCGAAAACAAGCTAAAACACATCATCCAGCTAAGTTAACTCAGGTAATAAGAAATCCATTTAATTAAAAAAGAAAGTGGAAAATTTGCGTTTGAGTACAGTTAAACCTGTTTTTGTGTGGTTCTTTTTTATGCTACTTTATTTTTGTGAGATTTATTTTGTGCGATTTCTTTTATATGGCATATGAATTCCAATGGTGTTTACATTATAACATCATTATAATGCTTTCTATCAGTGTAGATATGTACTGTGATACAATGTGAATAGTATGCAATGTATGTACATATCACGTCAACTAATTTCATAATTACCAAATGAAATAGATAATATATCCTAAAAATAAATCTATTCTAATACCTTCAAGTGATGAAAGTGATTT